>CAUYOR010165964.1:0-24911 GCA_963573925.1 Callimico goeldii | reverse complement strand
ATGGCCGGGCGCTGTGCCTGTAATCCCAACACTTTGGGAGGCCGAGGTGGGTGGATCACGAGGTCAAGAGATCGAGACCATCCTGGTCAACATGGTGAAACCCCGTCTCTACTCAAAATACAAAAAAATTAGCTGGGCATGATGGCGCATGCCTGTAATCCCAGCTACTCAGGAGGCTGAGGCCGGAGAATTGCCTGAACCCAGGAGGCGGAGGTTGCAGTGAGCCGAGATTGCGCCATTGCACTCCAGCCTGGGTAACAAGAGCGAAACTGCGTCTCAAAAAAAAAAAAAAAAAGAAAAAAAGAAAAAAGAAAGAAAAGAAACATACAGATAAGTAAGAGATTTTCAAAAGTCAAGAGAAACTAGAGAATGTCATAATCACATAAACAGTGTATGAAAAATGCCATGTAAATTGTATAAAGAAGAAAACACACAAAACATTTTACCAGAGAAATTTTGCCATCAAGAGGCATGAGGAATTTCTTTATAGATGATATGAAATTCAAGTTAATGATAGAAAATGGGGAGAAGGAAGCAGAAAAGGTAAAATATGAAATATGTTCCATGGAAAGAAAAGACTAAGCAAAAATCAGGCAGGCAGAAAGCTTTAGCACACACATGACAAACTACAAACAGTCCAGCATTGTTAGATCATAGAGGGCTTGTGGAATTATATTTTTTAAAATAGTTACAGTTAATTTAGGTGATGTTGGATGTCAGAGTTTTGGTTGATATGTTATAGCCACTGAAGGTTTTTGAACAGGGAGCATCATAGCCAGAATTTGTGTAAGCATTTACTTAGCTGAGGAGTTAGGATGGACTGAGTTGGGAAGAGTTAGAAGCCAGATTTATTTGTGGTTTCTAACAATAGTAGCAACCCAAATTTGTCTAATAGTAAAAAGTGAAATTTTTTTTGACTTTCTAAGACAATGACGTTTTTGGCTTTCTAAGACAATGCAGAAATTGAAATGGTACAAATATGGGTGAGAGACCAACAAAAAAGAGAAGAAGGTTTGTAGGATGCTGTGGTTTGAATGTTTGTTCTCTCAAAAACTCATGATGAAATTCAATCATCATTGTAGCAATATTAAGAGGTGTGACATTTAACGGATGATTAGACCATGAGGACTTTACCCTTCTGGGTCATTCAATGCCTTAATAAGAGAGTTTCTAGACATGGACTGTCTTTCTTCTTTCCCTCTTTTCTTCTGCCATTTTATAACAATGCACGAAGGCCCTTGCAAGATACCAGCATCTTGATATTTGGCTTCCAGTCTCCAGAACTGTGAGTTAATAAGTTTCTTTGTATTATAAACTACCCGGTCTGTGATATTATATAATCGCAGTAACAAAAGGACTAAAATATAGGGAAAGAGGATAAGATTTTTTTGAATACGTTAAATTCTAGACAAAAGCAGATGAAAATACCCAGGAAATGAGGGAGAGAAAAAATTTAGTTCATGAGAAAGTTATCAGAGCAAGTAATAAAGATTAAGGAGCCGTTGACTGAGGACTAGCCATTAAAACCTACAAGAGATTTTGCATCAAAATGTGTTCTGCCCCTCCCATGACTTCAAGTAGATACCTTTTTTTGGCTTTTTTAAAGTTATTTTCTTTTCTGTTTTTTTCTTGAAAAATGTATGATTACATTTATTTTGGTGTCTGTTTGTTTGACATTGGTCCCCACAAGGAGACTACGTACCAGTTAAAAAACATGAACCTGTCAGGTGCAGTGGCTCATATTTTTAATTACAGCACTTTGGGAGGCAGACGTGGGCATTTCACTTGAGGTCAAGAGTTCAAGATCAGCCTGGCCAACATGGTACAACCCCATCTCTACTAAAATTACAAAACAAAACAAAAAGTAGCCTGGCCTGGTGGCAGGCACCCATAATCCCAGCTACTCAGGAGGCTGAGACAGAAGAATTGCTTGAACCCCAGAGGCAGAGGTTTCAATGAACTGAGATCTCAAAACTGCACTCCAGCCTGGGTAACAGAGTGAGACTCCATCTCAAAAAAACAAATAAACAAAAAACATGAACCATGGTCAATGTCTCAAACAAAAGAGATTTAATAGAAGAACTTGTATTGGGAGATGGGGTAAACAACAACGAAATGGCAACTTTATTCTAGCTGTCTTGTTCCCTCTCATAACACCAGGAGAACATTATCTCAGCTTTATTATTATTATTATTATTATTATTATTATTATTATTATTATTTTGAGATGGTCAGTGAACACTCTGCAGACTTTTTTGGTGTCTCCAAAAAATCTGCCTGCTTTGTCTTATTTTCTCACTCTCTCCTCATCTCTCACATCCCAATGACCTTCAACTTGAGCCTCCAGAGTGTCCAACACGTGTTCTTCCTCAGAGTCAGTTACCTGTCCCTCCAGCAATCTCTGTGACTATCCATGAATGATCCAGAGAAAGAAAGATGAGCCCTTCTGCGCTGGGTGTTCTCCTTCTTTGAGTATTTAAATTTATAATATTGTATTGTATGCTGAAATTTGTTAGAGAATAGACCTTACCACACATAAAAATGGTGACTATAGGCCGAGCACAGTGACTCACACTTGTAATTCCAGCACTTTGAGAGACTAAAATGGGAAGATAGCATAAGGTCAGGAGTTTGAGAGCAGCCTGGGCAACAAAGTGAGATCCATCTCTACAAAGAATAAATTAAAAAATTAGCCAGGCATGGTGGCATGTGCCTGTATTCTTTTTTTTTTTTTTTTTTTTTTTTGATACGGAGTTTCGCTCTTGTTACCCAGGCTGGAGTGCAATGGCGCAATCTCGGCTCACCGCAACCTCCGCCTCCTGGGTTCAGGCAATACTCCTGCCTCAGCCTCCTGAGTAGCTGGGATTACAGGCACGCGCCACCATGCCCAGCTCATTTTTTTTTTTTTTTTGTATTTTTAGTAGAGACGGAGTTTCACCATATTGACCAGGATGGTCTGATCTGTTGACCTCGTGATCCACCCGTCTCGGCCTCCCAAAGGCCTGTATTCTTAATTACTTGGCAGCCTGTGGCTAGAGGATCTCTTGAACTTAGGAGTTTGATGTGGCAGCAAGCTATAATCACATCACTGCACTCCAGCCTGGACAACAGAGAGACTCTGCCTCTAAAAGAAAAAATGATAACTATGGAAAGTGATGAATCTGTTAATTTGCTTAACTGTAGTAATTATTTATGCATGTATATGTCTATTGAAACATCATTTTGTACACCCTAAATATAGACAATTTAAACATATGAATCAAACTTTTTTTTTATTCAGTAAAGAATAATTTTATTTATTTATTTATTTATGGAAAATCTACCCACCCCATAACTTTTTACCTAAATGAGAAACTCATGTATCTCTTTAAAAAATTAGTTCTATCTTGGTTTTGTACATACAATTTCTTGCCTTAACATACTGAGAAAGCAACATTTCCCCTATCCTAGCCACATGGACTTATGTCCTAAACCATTTTACTTTGATTCCATAAGCCCAAGTTGCTTTCAAAATTTGAAAGCAGTCAAAAAGCCTCATTTATCTTTCTTTCATTGCTTTTTTTCTTTTAATGGATAAAAGGATCCTGAACATTATGCTGATGTTTTATCTTCCTGAATGTCACGTAACATGTGTGAAGATTTCTTTTTTTCTGTTCTTTTTTTTTTTTTTTTTTTGAAGCAGAGTTTTCCTCTTCCGGCCCAAGCTGGATTGCAGTGGCATAATCACAGCACATTGCAACCTCTGACTCCCGAGTTCAGCCTCCCAAGTAGCTGGGATTACAGGCATGTGCCACCATGTCTGACTAATATTTTTGTAATTGGTAGAGATGGGGTTTCACTACGTTGCTCAGGCTGGTCTCAAACTCCTGACCTCAAGTGATGCAAGTGCCACAGCCTCCCAAAGTGCTGGGATTACAGGTGTGAGCCACTGCACCCAGCCCATGTGAGTATATTTCTAAATAATAGTTACATTAGAGAAAAACACACTTCCAAAGTCTCTGTGATATAAAATGATTTTAACTTTTGTAATTTGATGCAATATTGGAAAAGGATTACTGCAGATTAAGGAATAAAGGTTAAATAAAAAGGCAGGGAGAGTGAAGTGTGAAGAAATATGTAAGAAAAAATGAGAAGAAAGAAAAAAAGGTTACAAAGAGAAGGCAACCAAAAAGCCAGAAGAGAAGAGTAAAGCAAAAACAAAAAAAAAGAAAAAAATGAGTAAAAGAAATTTTTGTTTGTTTGCCTATATGTGTGTGTGTGTATATATATATATATAATCGCACTTTAGTTTCTGTGGTACATGTGCAGAATATGCAGGATTATTGCATAGGTACATACATGGCAATGTGGTTTGCTGCCCCCATCCTCTAGTCACCTACATCTGGCATTTCTCCCCATCTTATTCCTCCCCAACTACCCCACCCCCTCTGTCCCTCCTCTATTCTCCCCAACAAAGCTCAGTGTGCGATACTCCCCTCCCTGCGTCCATGTGTTCTCATTGCTTAATACCCGTCTATGAGTGAGAGCACGTGGTGTTTGATTTCTGTTCTTCTGTCAGTTTGCTGAGAATGATGGTTTCCAGATTCATCTATGTCCCTACAAAGGACATAAACTCTTCTTTTTTTATGGCTGCATAGTATGCCATGGTGTATATGTGCCATTTTCTTTGTCCAGTCTATCATTGATGGGCATTTGGTTCCAGGTCTTTGCTACTGTAAACAGTGCTACATGCCCTCTCACCACTTCTATTCAATACAGTATTGGAAGTTCTAGCCAGAACAATTAGGGAAGAAAAAGAAATAAAGGGTATTCGATTAGGAAAGGAGGAAGTCAAATTGACTCTATTTGCAGATGACATGATTGTATATTTAGAAGACCCCATCATCTCAGCCCCAAATCCCTTTAAACTGATAAGCAACTTCAGCAAAGTCTCACGATACAAAATTAATGTGCAGAAATCACATGCATTCCTATAGACCAATAACAGACAAAGAGCCAAATCAAGAGCGAACACACATTCACAATTGCTACAAAGAGAATAAAATACCTAGGAATATAACTAACAAAGGATGTAAAGGACCTCTTCAAGGAGAACTACAAACCAGTGCTCAATGAAACAAGAGAGGACACAAACAGATGGAAAAATATTCCATGCTCATGGGTAGGAAGAATCAATATGTATATGGCCATACTGCCCAAAGTAATTTATAGATTCAAGGCCAGCCCCATCAAAGTATCTGTGACCCTCTTCACAGAACTGGAAAAAACCACCTTAAACTTCATATGGAACCAAAAGAGAGCCCACATAGCCAAGTCAATTCTAAGCAAAAAGAATAAAGCTGGAGGTATAAACCTGACTTCAAACTAAACTACAAGGCTACAGTAATCAAAACAGCACAGTACTGGTACCAAAACAGAGATATAGACCAATGGAACAGAACAGAGGCCTTGCAGGCAACACCCCACATCTACAACCATCTGCTCTTTGACAAACCTGACAAAAACAAGCAATGGGGAAAGGATTCCCTGTTTAATAAATGGTGTTGGGAAAACTGCTTAGCCATGTGCCGAAGGCAGAAACTGGACCCCTTCCTGACACCTTACATTAAAATTAACTCCAGATGGATTAAAGACTTACACATAAGACCTAACACCATAAAAACCCTACATAATTGCTTCCTTCTGATAATTTTCTCTAAGTGAAATGTGTGTCAAAGTGAAAGCATCTCCTTAAGGCTTTTGATAGATAGTTCTCAATTGTAAGAGATTATTCACATTCCCTCATGCTCTCCAGTACTGGATATTGATATTCCTTTTAGATTCTTGCCTCTTGCAGTATGTATGTTTGAATTTCTGGGTAAGTCTTCCTCAATCTCTAAGCAGTCAGGTGATCCTTAGAGGGAGATTCAACCAACGATGCTCTCAGACTCAGTGGCATGTTGTATAATCTGAATTATGCATGTTCTTTCAAGGGTGAAAGTGTACAGTTCCATTCTAAATCTTTCATTATGCATTTATTAACATGACATGACTACAAAGTTATTTGACCTATTTCTGGAATATCTTACTACACAGCAAATCATCTGCAGTTTGAATAAACTAGTAGTCAGATATCAGTTCTTTCAGACTCCTAGGGTAAATTTCTGCTTCACTGAACTAAATGTCAGTTTTAGTTTACCATCCTGGACTATCTATTCATCTATATGTAAATATATGCATTCTACAAACATAATATGTACCATTGTATACATTATTTAAACAATATCTGTATCTGTAATTTACTTAATGGTATCTTGGTGGTCAGACAGTGCAGCACTCTCATCTGAAAGTGCTTTAAATGAACAATTTTATCAACTCCTAAGATTCTGAAGGGAAGAACTTAACCTTTATGCCTAAGTATTTCCGACATTATAAATTAAAAGGAAACCGATTGCAATTATAAATGAGCATTGTGAAACATAAATTGTGAATGTCAGGGCTGAATATCATTTAAGTAACCGTAAATATTTCCACATCTCTAATGGGTCTGTGTGAACTAAAACCTTTCTTTTCACATGATTAGAGGTTATCAGGCTAAGGTATTTGCCTTGATTCTGTAATTCTACAACAAAAAGCCCCTCTAGGGTTTGTGATAAAGAAAATGGGAAATGGGAGGCATGCCCTTTAAATACCAACTCCTAACTGCAAAAATGAGAATATGTAAATCCAATTACATACATTCAAGGATTAGATATTTAATTGGATGTGCTCTGATATAAATTGCACAGTCAATTATTTTAGTAGAAGTGATCCTCTCTTTCCATTTTGGCATTTGGTAATAACCAACAAAATATCATAGGTTCTCCCTTGCTCTGCGATTTGCCAGGATGACATTATAGCTTGCACAGATTACATATCTTTGTACTGAACTCTAGAGCCATTAGGATACATGCTAATGCTTTACTTGAAAGGAATAAAAAAAGTGATCATGTTAATATGACTTCTTAACCACTGGGCATTTAAACAGACTCAGGACCATACATCCACACTGGCTGATGGGAAGTGAGAAATGGTCAGATGGCAGGAGACAGAGTTTGTTCAGGCGTAATTTACAGAATGTTATCTGAGGACTTGTACCTCTTCACTTCTGTCTCATTGATATCACAGAAGAATATGAGACCCCTTGGACTTCTTCTACATTCTCCTATTCCTGTGCTTACAGCACTTCATTGCTACCAACTTATTTCCAATTGAACATAATAATGTCCTCTACCTACAGGCACAGTGCAAGATGCAAAATGATACAGGCATGAGAGGAAATTCAAAAATAAGCAAGAATATCTCGAATTTGACAGATCTTGATTTTAATTCTGGTTCTAAAAACGATTATCTGTGTGACTCAGAAAGTTACTTTACCCTCCTAGCCTCATGTCCTAATCTGTGAAATCATAAAACCATCACATCATACAATGGGATGACTGAATGAAATGGTTAATGTAAAATGCTTTGGGTACATATAGAAAGGTGTGCTAGCTATACTCTACCTTTATTGCCCTAATGAGCTTCTGATCTGAGAGGTGGGATGCTATAAGAAGGAACTAGGAGATAAGACATATTCATAAGTAAGCATGACTGCACATGTCACTCAAATTAGATATCTGAAGGATTCTTTACTTTCTCTGACTGAATTGATGACTCCCACAAGTTTTCCACGCATCTGGATAACATGGAAAAAAAACAATAAACCTGATAATTTAGAGTGTACTGATCTGTTCAGATTTGTCTCTTTAGATGACTTGTTCTCTGTCAATCAAATGCTCCAATATTAGGTGCCATTCTCCTCCTCTAGGTGGTATAGGGCATGAGGCTCATGTCACTTCAGGAAGGCAGATGAGAGGTGATATCCTCAGATTTGTCCCATGTCCTTCAGATCATTGCTAGTCTCTGTTTCACAGTACTGGTCTACCCTGCCTCCTGGATCACTGAGACATACTTAGACCCTTCTGACCATCTGGGCATTGTAGTGGCACCTTCTCACCTTTAGAGTACTTGTTCCTATCCTTTTCCCCTAGCCATGAAATGTCCCCACCTATAGCCTCTTTGTTCCAAATCTAGGTCTCTGCTGTTTCAGCAAGCATTTCTTGCTCTTTAAGTGGGGTGTGTGGGCTTTTTGTTCCCTTGCATGCTCTTCACAAGCTGCAGGGATCTGGGAGTCTCAGCTCAGGCTCATTTATCTAGCCCATACTCCTGCCAACGATATTCTGCTACCTCCAAGGCATGTTGAACATGGCCAGTAACAGGCTTCTCCTTGAAGCTGGGAAGTGTGCCAATAGCTCATTCCCATTGCATAAATCCCTTTTGAATGTTTCTAGCCTCCCCAACAGGCCCCTTACACCCTAGGGTTCCAATGTGAGAAAGATAAATCAAGACCTATATCTGACCTCACTGCCCCATCCCTAATGACTTTGCACTTCTTCCAAAACCAGGATGAAATAAGTCAGCTTTTCTTCTATCATCCTATCTGGTAGGACATTTTTAACATCATATTCCCCTTTTTCTCAGGTTGTCATTTTCCTTTCTCTTCCTTGGGAACTTAATAATGGATGGGGTAAAAAGAGAGAAACTGATTTATCAACAAGGGAATTTAAATCAGAAGTATTTAGGAAATAGTTTGGCTGTTACATTAGTTTTATATATATATATATTATAAAGTGTTGTAAGTGCTGTATGAGAAATGGAGATTCAGGGTTCAGAAAGCAGTGGTAATTATATAGATATTATAAACTCTACAAACACAGTATCATAGGTAAACAGACATATGGAGATCGTATCTGTCCAGCTTTGAAGAAAACAAGTCTTATTCGAAAAGTTCTGAGTTCCAGATATTCATTTCCTAGATTCCTAAATCCAAATGTGTCCTGATCCAGATCCATTTCTGGATACCTGGTTGTGAGCAATTTTACTTTATTCCAAACTGCTTCTACCTCTGGTCAGTGTCCCCATTCCGTAGAGTTGTCCTTCAAATCCAGCTCAGGAGAAAGTACCTCTTGTGTGCAAGCTCATTTTCTGTGGTAGATAACAACCAAGAATCCTAACTACATAAGCCAACAGCTTTTCCTTGTGTCCATAGAATTCTTAACCTTGTTCCTTTCTCTTTAATCCAGCTATCCTCTACCTCCAATAGATGCCTGTAGGCCCTTTTACTCACTATGTCTACAATTAGAAGTAGTTTATATTATCACCTGAAAAGACAATTGACAACAGCTACAATATTTTACCATTTGTTTATTCAATAAATATTTATTAAGAGCCTACTCTGTGCTAGGCAATATTCTAAGCAGTGAGGATATAATGGTGAGTAATGTCCTAACTCTCATGGCAATTACTTTCTAGTGAATAGGTAGGGAGGTAGGTAGGTAGGTAAGTAGAAGGTAGGTAGGTAGCTGGATGGGTGGATGGATGGATGGATGGATGGATGGATGGATGGACAGATGAATGGATGGATGGATGGATGGATGGATGGATGGATGGATGGATGGATGGATGGATGGGTGGGTGGGTAGGTAGGTAGGTAGGTAGGTAGGTAGGTAGGTAGGTATATAGACAGAGAGATACCATTGAAAAGTGCCTTGAAGAAAAATAAAGGTCAGGGTGGAAGTGTTACTTTGCTTTGGACATGGTGTTCATGGAAAACCTTTCTGATAAGAAACATTAAGCAAAGAATGGAAAAATGTAAATGAATAAGTTTTGTGGTTCAGAAGCAAAGTCAGGCCAGGATATATCTTTTTGGGAGTCATTAATGGTGTTTAGTGCCTAAAAGTAGATGAGATAATCAAAGAAGTGAGAAGTAGATATTAGAATCCTATGCCCAAGGACATTCTAATTTATAGAGATCCAAAATAGGAGGAGAAATTAGCAGAGGACACTGAGAAATAGTGTCCAGTGAAGTATGAATGAGCTATTCTCAGTATAAAAAAGAGACAGCATTAAGGCAATAATTAACCAGTTTTTCCCATTATGGATATTTTAATATACCTGGGTTCTGTGACAACACAAAGATTAATTAGACAATGTTGCTGCTCTCTGAGTACTACACAATTTTCATAGTAGTCAGTGTTCTAAAACAATGCCCAGTGATTCTTACTTCCTAATATGCACACCCTGTGTAATCCCTCTCATTGAATGTGGTCTGGGCCTAGTGACTTGCTTCTAATAATGAAGAGAATATGGCAAAAGTGATGGAATGTCACTTATGAGATTAAGTTATAAAAGACTGAGACTTCCACCATGCTGACATTCTCTCTCCAGCTGTTCTTACATACTTTCCCTGATGAAAAGAGCCACTTAGCTAGGGACCAATGGTGACTTCCAGCCAACCAGCCAGTGAGGAACTGAGGCCTTCAGTCCAGCAGCCCTAGAGTAAACTGAATTCTGTGAACAACTATGTGAGTGACCTTAAAAACAGACTCTTCCCCATTTGAGCCTTCACATGAGACCACAGGACCCGGGTAAACACCTTGATTGCAGTCTTATGAGAGAGACTATGAAGCCAAAGACTCAATTAAGCTGTGACCAGCTTCATGACTCAAAGAAACAATGAGATTTTTTAAATGTTGCTGTTTTAAGCAATGACATTTTGGCCAATTTGATACTCAGCAATAAAAAATGTACAGAAATCAGGACAGTGCAAAGCAGCATTTACAGGGATTCACTTCCCCACCCCTATTTCAGGCACCTGAAGCTCTATGATAACAGTTATAATCATCTTAGTGTGAATTAAACTGTCATTGAGTCAACTTTTCTCCAGTATAATTGTAATTTAGGTCTTACCGCAAATGGAAGAACTAAAACATTGACTGAACAAGCCAGAATAAAAACTTTTGGATAAAAAGAGACTTTCCTGGCACCTTTGAATTAACTCTGCAGAAAATAGTCAAAGGATCTGGCTGTAGTTTATACACTTTAAATCATCTCATTTGTTTTGCAACTCCTCTCTTCTGTCCCGCTGACTTTTCAGCTAGTCCATCCCCAACTTCGCGACATAACTCTAATTTAAGCTTTTATCAAAACCCATTATTATTTCCACTTCACTGCCCTTGAATGCTGTGGAATTAAGATACCAGAATAATTAATGAACCACCTTGCTAACGTTATTTCTTCTTCACATCACAGAGGAAATGTCAAGTCACATTTCCTTTGGAAATCAAGACTACTAACAAATTTCGCTGTCACTTTTAAGTTAGTTAAGAAATATCAAATAGTCAAAGACATATGCAGGAATAGTTAACAAAGTATATGTTCACACAATAATCACATGGGCTTCTAAATAATTTCCTTTAAAAAAATATTTAAGGGGACATCTCATTCCAAAAACCTAGCAGACTGATTTAATGCAAATCAATTACTCATCACAAATGGCCACAGAAATTCTGGATAAAATACAACAAAAATTATCCTAAGCACATAGCTGAATGCAAAACAAAACACAAAAAAAAAACTTTTTGTTTTTTAAAACAAGAGGAAACAAATCCAGAGTGGAAGAGCAGCAGGCTGCTCAATTCCAGGCAGATTTTATTCTGGGTAAATGACACTCCTGGAATTAAACCGAAAGGTGGGAAAAGTGACATTATGCCTGAATAGGAGCTCTAGGGGCTGAGGGATGGGGTCTTAAAGATATAGAGGAGGCTGCAACTATACATATTAGTCTCCTGTGGCTGCTATGACACATTTCTATGAACTTGGTGGCTTAAAACAACAGATATTTATTATCTCACAGTTCTAGAAGCTAGAAGTCCAAAAGTTAAGGTGTCTGTCAGCCAAGCCTCACTCTCTCTGGAGGCTCTAGGAAATAATCTATTCTTAGCCTCTTGTAACCCTTGGTGCCTGCAGGTGTTCCTTGGCTTGTAGACTACTCTCATCTTTGTCTTCTCTTCACATTGCCTTCTCCTCTGAGTATCTAAGCCTTCTGCTTTACAGTCCGTCTCAAATCTCCCTCTGCTTCTATCTTAAAAGGATACCTGTCCATTGATTTAGGGCCTATAAAATGATTTAAGATAACCACATCATCTCAAGACTTTTAATCACATCTGCAAAGGCCCTTTTTTTCCAAATAAGGTAACATTTACAAGTTCCAGGATTAGGACACAGATACATCTTTGAGGCCATCGTTCAGCTCATTACACTATGATTTTAAACTGCTTGAGGCAGGGAGCTGGAAGACATCTCTGCATAAAGTAAGAACCCTCAGAATATGACTCAATCTGTATAACAGGGATTTGAAAAATTTCACCCAAAAGACCAAAAGGTGACAGAATGTTTGCAGCCTGCTCCAGGCTCTGGTTGAGAAAGAATTAAAAGCCCTTTAACGAAAATATAAAAAACAAATTCCAAGGTTACACTACATGAGTGTGAGATCCAAATGCATACTTAACAGAGTGGTACACATTGCAAGCCTGGAAGTTAGCAACATTTTTCCAAAACCCATGAAAACCCTAGGATCATGCAGAAGCAAGTGTAAAAATCACTCTGTAAGGACAAATCCATGGTTCGGAGAACAGAGGATTCCTACTGAAATTATATTACATCAAGGACACTTGAAAATGTAGGTTCTAGTTGCAAATGTGTACCAGATCTGTGGCATTGCTTTCCTTTGAAAAGAGAGGTTCTACCATTCCCCCAGGAGTACTGCAAAAAATTGGAGCACTATGTGTAGAAAGATACCATTTATAGACATGCTTACAAAGACATATAATGCATCATGTAATGAACAAATATGCATGCACGTGCTCCCTTTAGTCCAACTATTGTACAAGTATGAAAGCCGAAAGATTCTTCTGAATAACTTATCTGGCTTGGATACATTCAGAAGAGCTTGTTCTATGTCACAGAAAGAAAGAACAGAAATATAAATGCAAGCATTTGTCACCTTTAAGCATCAAATGAAATGATTTTTAATATTTGGAAACTCACTGACATTACCCCTAGAAAGTCATTTCCCAATACCCTTTCAAAAGTGAATGTGCAATGGAAATTTTAAGTTTCCTATTCACAGCTTTATGCCACTGTGCTTCCTTACTTTTGAAAATCAATAGAAGCTATTAATCATTTTGCCCAAAACCCAGAGATTTGAGATGTTTTAAAGGTAAACTGCAAAACTTTGGAAGAGATGTTCAAAGAAGAATGCATCCGCTAGTGTACAAAAACTTCTCTATGAGTTACAGATAATCACAGGCATTTTCAGTTTTTAACTTATTATGCCCATGTCTCCTGGGGCTCTGAGTAGAGATCTCAGCTTCAAAGGTGTCACAATAAGACAATATAACCCTGAAATCATGGGTAATGAAATAATTGTAAGCTGAGATCTTAAACAAGGACTTTGATCTCTGAATCATAGCCCAGGGCCAGGAGTGTCTTGGGGTTTATTGCTATGATTGCTAATGTCTTTCTCCTTTTTGTTTTGCTGAAATCTTCATAGTTAGTGTGTCAGTGTACTAGACGGGAGGCAGGGAAAGTGACACCAACTGAAGAGTAGCATTCTGACTGTGAGGTCTTCTTTTCCCAGAGTGAGGGGACCTGGGAATCATCAGAGGACTTCTGCAAGATGGTACCCATTTTATTTTAGAGAGGTGCCTGTCTTGTACATATTTGTGCAATGTAGTTAGAATCATCAAAGAAAGAAAGATCAACTACCACTGATGAATTCAGTTTAGAGCTGTGCTTCTCAAACTTTAGCATTCATCGGAACCACTACAGGGCCTGTTAAAACCCTAGGCCCATCGCAGAGCTTCTGATTCAGTCTGTGTGGGGCAGGGCCTAATAAATGGCATTTCTACCAAGTCCCCAGAGTTTCTAATTCAGTAAGCTGGGATGGGGTGATAATTTGCATTCTGAATAAGTTCCCAGGTGATACCACCAATGCTGTCTGATCTGAGGATCACACATTGAGAAACACTCAGTTAAATCAAGGGACTTTTGACCAGTTGTCAGCAAGTCTTTAGAACAAACATGTCTTTTTTTGTTCACAAATAAAACTACCATTGGAATGAAGACCTCAGTAGTGCTCAAGCACTAGAATACTGAAGAATAAATATAGGGTGTTAAAGACAATAAGAATGGCAGCGATGACAGCTGCATTGCCACTATAAGCTAGGCTTTCTTCTTTAATCCTCACAGCAACCTTTTAAGGCATAGATTATTTATCCCATTTTTCAGATTAAAAAACTGAAACATAAATCTTTCTAAGCACAAAATCTATATATTTTCTACTTCACACAACTGGGAAGAAATAACAAGATTAAAACCAGTGCCTGGCTTTTAAAGATTTTAAAAGTCAGTTTCCTACTGATATTACTGGTTTATGCTAGACTAACACAAAAGTGATGTCAGTATATTATACTTAATATTGACTCTGGATGGGCTAAAACAACAGTTCAGTACATCCAAATGAAGTTACCTCCAGGTTGTATTTTTCTCTTCTAACTCTATTAATTATTATACCTCTAAAACCACAACTTTAAAAATTCGTCCAGGTAATACTAAAGGCCCAAACAATATCATAAGCTCATTACCGAGGTCCCATGAAGGATTAGCCTCATTAAAGTAGACCAGGTAATTAGGTCTGCATAGAATCTGAGTACTGCAGTGCCTAGTCCTGTCTGAGTCAGTTATAAAAGCAGCATCTATAGGTTTGGGAAATAGAGTGAGGTCAGTTTTGACCAAAGCTTAAAGCTTTTTCTTCCCTCTCATTTACGCTCATAGGCAAGAGCAATCAGAGTAGTGAATTCAAGCCAGATTATGGTTGGCTAAAAACAGTGTCTTTCTCCAGTACTCATCAGTAGAGACAGGCATAGGGTCAGCACAAGATTGTGTTACCCAAAAGGGATCCTGATCATGACGCCAAGAAGGGGGTTCTTGGATTTCACACAAGAAATAATTCGAAGCAAGTCTACAGAGTGAAGTGAAAGCAACTTTATTAAGAAAGTAAAGGAATAAAAGAGTGGCTGCTCCATAGGCAGAGCTGGACATTCCCAAAAGCAACAGGAAGAATGCATCTGCCTTAGGTACAATGCTTGCTTATATACAAGATAACAAAACAAAAATTCATGTGGGAGATGTGTTCTACTACAAGGGCTTATAACAAAGGATTGTTAATCTTTGTGTAACTACTGTCTTCCACAAGAATCTGTATTATTATCTTTAAAGTGAAACTTAAATAATGCTTTTGTTCTTAAGATATTGGGACATTGGGACATTTCCTGGATCTGTTAAGTCCTGGGTTTGTCCAGCAAATGTTATTAACTTGTTCTATTAGCTGTAAACATCCTGTGACTAAGAATGCCTTCATTCTACTTAGTCCCTATTCAAGATGTAGTCGCTCTGGTTCAAATGCCTCTTGCAATTGGATGAGGCATCGTTCTGAAGAAAATGCCTTGGCAGTCAGTCATGACACAAACGAGGGGGCTGTAGGAAAGAGCACAGAGACAGCACAAAAGGCATATGTAATAAAGCTACTGTTTGACTGAAATACTCTTTTTAGCCTGGGTTAACTTTTTGGGGTAACCCTTAAGAAGCAGCCAGCACTGTTAACGAAATACCTTATTTTGGTAGAAGAAGGAAAATAACAAGATTTTTTAAATTAGACTTTTCAGTGTGAATTAACTTATTCAACTGAAGGGGGAAAAATTACCGCCAACTAGGGCAACTTCAAATTGTAATTAAGAGTAACTCTCCACGCTGTGGGCCGAGTGACATCTGGTGCCTGTCCTGGAATCCAAACAAGTCATCAGTAAGACACTTTAATTAGTGCACAACTCCACACTCCATAATGGTATTGCCAGATCCCCAGAATAGGGCAAGAAGCCAGATTTTTCACATTTGCTCTTTTTTTGAATCCAAAAATCATTCTACTTTTCCTCAAAAAGGATTATGATATTCCTGTTTCTCCTTGAGTAGCATGCCAAATAAAGGCTTTCACATTTTAAATAGTTATTGATCCAACTGATTTATGAGTAAAAAGACATAGAGGCAAATGATTAGATAGGTTTGCCCCTGCTGCTTACGATCAGATTTTGAAAATGCTTTTGTATCCAATTCAAAACAACTCAAGTCTGCCCTCTAGAGCCAGTCTCTTCACCCCACAGGAAAGCCCACCGTGTCCCTTCAACACAGGAGCTCCACTCAGAAAATGGAGAGCTGCTCCCTAAGCACCCCCAGGGGAACAAATAAAGAGTAAAGTGGCATTTTTTAGATGGAGCTGAGTCCCCATTCCTGGAAAAATTTCCAGACTCCACACTAAGAGGAGTCCCTTAACCTGTAGAGAAAAAATTGCATGGGGCTGGGAGTCAGGACACCTGGGCTCTGGAGCAGCTCTGCCACTCTTCACTGTAAGCTAATTTCTACCAAGCCAACTTTGAAAAGGAAGTTAAGGCAGCAGCCAATAAGTCACTAAATGTGTCTTGAGAAATTTTTCTCAGTTATCTTTCAATCTGTGAGATCAGATGACATGCTCTAAGGCACTTACAACTTTAAGTCTCTATGAACAATCATTGTTTGTATGTGTTCAGTAGTTTGGAATTCGACTTTCACACACATCATCCTTCACATTTGACCATTACAACTATTCTAGGAAGCAGATAGAAAAGGTAAGAAAAGAGAAAATCACAAAGGTCAATAATGAATTATTATGATTTGGCAGAGTTATAAGGTAGGTTTTCTTGTGTTTTCCACAATGACCCAAAAAATGTGGATGGTAGAACAGGTTACGGACAGTTCTGTGAAAAGGCAAGAATTCTAGCACTCTTCACCTCACCACTTCCTAACTCAGCCAGAGTGTCCTCACCTGCCTAATAAGGATGCTGGACTAGAAATGCTAGCAGCCCTCCCAGAATTACCACTGTATGAATCTGTGAAATGCAAAGCAAGTTATTATTCAGCAATAAGCCAACCTGTGATCTTATCCTTGTCTTGATAAGGTACCTGGGACATAACCCGTAATTTCTACAAATCTAGGGACCATTATTTGTTCACACCAGAATAACAGCTACTACAATCTCCCAGAGATTGACCTCCCATTGAGTGTATGACTTATCCTTGTCACTGTAATCTCCTGGTATGAATTTGGACTTTCTAGGAAAGGCTTCTCCCAGTTATCCTGCTCCCTCCAACCCTCTCCAAGTGCCTGTGCCATATTTTATTTGTGCCCACCCCTCCTATCTTGCTCTCCAGGCTACCTTTCAAATCCAGTGTTGCTTCTTCTCAGGCACTTCTGCACCATCCAGGTACCAGTTTCTTCCATTCTTTTTTAGCCTGTGAGTTTGGCAGTGGTGGAGGTCAATATTGCCCTGAAGGTGGCAGATGTGAAACCTATCCAGCAAGTCCAGATGCAAGCTGTCTAGTGGAACCCAGGTAACAAATGGTGGAGTTGACATTAGTGAATTAGTCAAGGGTAAACAAAAGAGGAAAGATTTAAAAAGAAAAAAAAGTGGCCAGGTGCAGTGGCTCAAGCCTATAATCCCAGCACTTTGGGAGGCCAAGATGGGCAGATCACAAGGTCAGGAGTTTGAGACCAGCCTGGCCAGTACGGTGAAACCCCCATCTCTACTAAAAATAAAAAAAATTGGCCGGGGGTGGTAGTGCATGCCTAATAGTCTCAGCTACTCAAGAGGCTGAGGCAGGAGAATTGCTGGAACCTGGGAGGCAGAGGTTGCAGTGAGCTGTGCCACTGCACTCCAGCCTGGGCAACAGAGGGAGACTCCATCTAATCAGGCATTATTCTCTTTTTCTGTTACAGTGATGTCCCTGTTGCCTGGAACTTTGGCCTCTCTGACTCCCACCCCAGGAACTTTCTGATGTTTACAGAAACAGGGCAAATACTAGGAAGTTTCCATTATTGGAAGATTCTTTGATATCATTTTAGTCCTTAGCAGAAGGCCCAAATTTACCAACAAATAGGTCTACTCTTGGATTCCCCCACTTACTTATACACACATGCACGTATTCCACAATGATAGCTTTTAATTAGCCTCATAATACAAATCACTGTCATGTACCTTGTGCAGATCCAGCCATATTCAGTCACATCTTGCTAGGGGCTTAGCAAGAAGACTAGGAATTGCTGATATGTCAGGATTTAATTTCCTGTGGGCAAGAGCAGCCAGCTCACCTCCAGGACCTCTGGTATTTCTTAAACATTTCCCAGCCTAGGACTTAAATTGATACTAAAGCCTCAGGCCTCATTTACAACCTGAGAATAAAACCTTGCCTTTCTCTAGGCCAACTCTGCTTACATTCTGGGTACCCAGCCACATAGCCAAAATGATCCTTTCTATTCCTATATCAACAAAAACTACCTCTTCTCAGCAAATATAGTCCAGGTCAGATTACAATTTTCATGAGCTATTGGAGTAGCTTGGAGCCAGATACAGGTCTGCCACATTCTCCCAAATCACTACTGTATACATTTTCCACATTGCTGCCATAGTTCCAACTGGCTGCTTCCTGTCTCAAAAACTGTCAGTCTTGTAAAAGAATCTCAGTCACCTCTGCCTGGCATTTAAGTCTATGTGATGTTCCCCAAACCAGTCTCATTTCCCACACAATGTCCGCTGCTTTCCAAACTCTGATCCATGGTCATCACAGTCCCCTAGGCATAAACTGTCCTTTTTCACCTCTACTTGTAAAAGCCTCCTCCTACTCATGAAATCTCAGTTCAAATGCCTTTTCTTTTAGGAAACCTTCCTTGACTGTCCTCCTTGTCATCTATCACGTTTAGTTTTTCCCGAATACCTCTCTCTTTTGTCTACCCACAGTATTTTATTTGTATTCTAAATTTCATATCACCTGCTGCCTCCATTATAATTATTTGCAAATCTGCCACGTCATCCTTCATTAGGTTTGATGATGATGATGTTAATACCGCAGTTCCCATGGAGTCTAGCTCCATCCATGCCTTACACATAGTCCATGTTAATACACATTTAATGCGCTAGACAATTCTTTCCCAGCTGCTCGTTATTTCCACATGATGAGCCTTATTTACCCTCACATGAATAATGGGTTTATATAGAAATGGGTAACATTTTTCAGAAACAAAAAAGAATGAGTACTCTGTTCATTTTGCTAAGTCTTGCCAAAAACACATTTTCATAAATGGCTTCAAGAAAAGCATCTTTGGAGATAGATTAGCAACAGTTTTCTAGTCTAACCTCCAAAAGAGTAGTACAGAAAATTATCCCTTAGTATTCTCAGTGATGGGAAAATCACTATCTCATACTTCCTTTTTAGAAGGTGAAACTGTAAGTAACCTAAACCATATTCCTTCATCAAAGGCAAAGGGTGAAAGTGGCTCTTCTCTGAACAGTTAGGTTGAGAATAATTTATAGCAGTTAATTAAACCCTCACCTGATATTTTCTATTTTTAAAGGGGCAAACTTTTATTTACTTATTCATTTCCCTTAATGTGCTTAGGAGCACTTTTAAGTACACTGTCAAATGTCAAGCAGAGGAGAGTGGCAGCCTGGAATTAAGCAGTCTCTCTATGCCTAGGGCTCAGCTTCCCTTGGTCGGCTGGGCACTATGACTTAGAAATGAGACTCTGTTATGCTCTAGTGCTCTACACTTTTTTCACATTTCATTTTAATAACTTTATTGACATGTCAAGGTAGACAGAGTTGTCAGAGGTGGTATCAAATGGCCAAATAAATCAAAGCTTGATCTATCCTCATTTCCCATTACTTTACTGTCTATTTCTAACATAACCAGAGTTCATTCACAAATCTCTGATGCTTTGCAAATGTCAGATGGACTTTCAGTTTCTCCTTGAAGAGTCTTCTTATCAAGTTATAATACATAAACCTCTGTTATTTCACATCTCGGGGAGTTTGGTCTTTAACTATTAGCCTGTAACAAAAGGCTTTGTTTCCCATGTTTTCACTCAGTTTCTCATATGAGTGTACATAGAGATGTACAGGGTCTGAAAATGTGAGCAACCATCTCTACCACCATGGTAGACATTGCTTATTAATCACAACCCCTTCTCCTGATGAGCCCAAATAGGGCTCAGCATTTATCACAACTGTACTCCCATCAGTCACTACCAACCAACCAGAGTTGAAACAAGAACTAAACCTATTTGCTACCTCAGAGTCCAGTAAAAAGTCATAGTAGTCACTGAAAAGAATCATAGAATGCTAGAGCTGGTCAGATTGATGGTTCATTAAGCTTAATATCCTATTACAGAAGCAACTACAAAGGAAGGGCTGAGGGAAAGATTCTTGTCCTCTTTGACATCAACCTTAAAAGCTATCTCCCCTTGCTACTTCTAATGGGGCTGCAGTTCATAAAATTTACCCAAGGCCATGTTGAATTCTTTTTGCAATAGAACAATAACTAAGTCAGTAGAAGTCTTCGGGCATGCAAAAGGGCTGGGCTAGCTGTTGGCAACTGATTAAAAATTTCACCAACATTTCTTTATACTCTCAGTGTTGCCAGTTTAAGGTGACTCGTGCTTTCATTTTTTGTTCTGCAATTTTATTTGTAAAGCCCTTCTTTCTGGATTCATATGTCCCTTGACAGAATCTGTGGACACATCATATTTTTTCATTTCTTCATAGTTAGCAAATTAAGTATTGAGTAGCTGCTATGAGTGATATTTATTTCATTTGTGATTCCCCCATATACACTATACTCACACACAACACGAGGCATGCTTTTATCTCCAGATAGCCACACGACTCCATGTCTCAGTTACTTTCGTCATTACTAATTACCACTTTCCACTTTCCCGTGAGGCCTTCTATCTTAGTCTGTTCCCGCTAACAAAATACCTCAGATTGGGTAATTTACAAATAGTCCATAAATGCCACTACTGGTATTAGAAGGTGGGATCTTGGGGAGGTGATCATGTCAAAAGAACTCAGCCTTTGTGAATAGGATTAATACCCTTAGGTTTCAACATGGCAGTTTTGGAGGGACACGTGCATTCAAACCATAGCAGCTTCTCAGCCAGCAGGTCTAAGAATGCAAACACCCAAATAATTCCTTTCCCCTTCCTGCTTTATTTTCTTCCTCACATTTACCACTATCTACCATACTGTATATCTCACTTATTTTTCCTTTTTATGTATTATCTTTATCACTATGATATAAGTGAGTACAGATTTTTGTCTGTCTTGTTCATTGCTATAGTCCCCAGCATCTAAAACAATGCCCAATGTATAGTAGGCATTTAGCATATTTGTGGAATTAAATAGATAAGCACTCTGAGACAGGTATCATTATTATCATTCCACCAATAAGGAAATACAAGTTCAAGAGCTCAAGTAATTTCCAAAAGGTCATAAACATAACCTCCCTCCAAGAAATGGAAAAAAAAATTACCTTAAACATTAATTCGATTAATTTGGAAATAGGTTCAATTAGTTGGCCATAGAGATACTATAATTTTCATGCATCTAACAAGCATGTAGAGTCTCCAGGTCCTGTTCCCGTGTTTAGGGCGAGTTCCTAAGCTTGTATTAAATGTTTTGTGACTAGCAGTGTTCCTTCAGGAGTCCATCTGTAGTAATGTTCCTGAACCAAAAAGACAACAGCAAATACATTCCAGGCAGGTAAAAAAACACACTAATTACATTCAATTCCATAACAACAATGACTTCTATTTGTAAAGCTCTTAACGCTGTTTCAGTGCGCTTTCACGTAGATTTAATTTAACATCGCCCTTGTGAAGCAGATTGTATCCGTGGTATTATCTCCATTTTACAACAGAGAAAACAGAAAATCAAATCAGCTGTGTGATTTGCTCAAGATCATACATTAAACAATAGCCCTGAAGCTGGAATTGGTGAAATAAGACAGGCCTGGACCCAAGTCAGACAAACCTCGGATCCCATCTGTATCCTACCTCTTCTAGCTGTGTGACTAGAGGAGGTTAATTAACTTCTCTGAGTTTCTGTTTCTTAACCTACCAAATGGGGACCCTGTCCCATCACAAGCCTGTTGTGGGGTGTAAAGGTCATGATGTCACAGAAAGTCCAGGAAGTGACAAGGCCATAATAGGAACGAACACTCAATGTCACCTCTCATTGCTGCTCCTGACCTTGTTCCAGCTTTTCTCCCTGCCTACCCAATACTCTTCCAACCAGAAAAACTACATGACTCGGAATGTAGACACATTTTTTTATGATCTTATTTTAAAGGCTGGTACACATTTCAGTGAATTTATCAGTAACTCAGTCAGAGAATTCAAAGCCCCATAAGGTATTTCACAGCCTAAATGCCAGATGTACTTATAGGAGGCCAAAGCATGTGTGATTAGAGTTGGGAACAGCTACTGACTTTCTCAAATAAAATCTAAGATACTGTGGTTTAGTTGAAAGCCTCCTGTGAGAAGTATTTTTCACTATAAAAATGCAGTTCTTTGGTAGCAAGTTACAGTAGTCTTAATGGGCTCCAAAAGAACTGTCAGTTTTATAGTTCATTGAGCAGATTCATTTTTATATTAATTGGTGTTTTCTCATGTTTCACCTATAGCGTTTATATGCACAGTATACCTCTCAATTAAACAAGCTTAACAGCAGGGATCTGGTACAACAGCATTGGTAACAATGTTTAGTTAAGATAATAAAGTTTGTTACAAGCATAAAGCATTATTGGTTGGCAAACACAGAGGCCATTTTAAAAAGCTAAAGGATTTCCATAATGGTTGCCAAAATCCAGTTCCACTGCTGAATTCTATGGAGTGCTTTTTATTTCTCTGGTCCAGTGAAGATGTATATGTCTATCATTATGTACACAACCTAGTATATGGTGTACATGTGAGATCCACTGACAGGTTTAAAGGAACTCTGCTACGTTTAATAGACTAATAGTCAACAGTTATAAATGCAAACTAATATTTTCATTGTTTCTGATTACCTTAACATTCCACTCTTAAGACAGCAGCAAATATGACCCCAAAGAAAGCAATTATATTAAGAAAGGAAGCAAAAGTCATCAACCATCTTATGTTTAAAGCTTAATTTTTGCTTGTGAACTTGGACAAGGCTCATCAGACTTCGTGCTTGACATGACTTTAAGCTAGGACAACTGGGCCCAGGATTCCCTCTCTGTAACTCCTTAGATCCATCTTAGGCCCACAGCCTGACCCACGTGTCTGACCACAAACATTTTCTGCCTTATCTCTTCCCTTACTGTGATATCTGAACAGTTTGTTACATTTTAAGACCCTGCCTTCTTCTTTCCAGAGTCACCTGCTTAGCTCTTCATCCTCTTTGAAATACTCAAGACTTGCTATAAGGTGCCATCTTTGAAACAGAGAGCCTCAACAGGCACCAAATCCACCAGTGCCTCGATCTTGAACTTCCCAGCCTCTAGAACTAAAAAACAAACTTCTATTATTTGGAATTACTCAATCTAAGGTTTTGTGTTATAACAGCAGGAACAGACTGAGACATTTACTTATATCCAAACTTGTATTATTTTTTATTTGATGAGAGTAATACTTGATGTCTCCTCTTATTCAGAATCTCAGAATGACAGGTTACTTAATTAACTATGAGCACAAAAGCTAAGTGGAGTACTCACCACAATTCTTGGGTTAATGCTTCTGATTCATCAACAGGCCCTAATCTGAGAACAGACACCGTATCTGACTTTGTTCATTATTTGCCTCAGCATCTAGAATAATACCAAGCAGAGTAGATACTCAGTTTATGCTTGCTGAATAAATTAGAAAATGCCTTTCAAGCAATAGTATGTATTCATTGTCATATTTTTTGTGCTTGAACTAAATTATGAACCAAACAAGCAAAAACTCTTGCCCCCATGGAGCTTACACTATAAAATAATAAGCATAATAAACTTTTCAAATGTGTAGTATGCTAAATGATATGTGCTATGCTATGGAAAGGGAAGCAAACAGGAGGATAAGGATCAGGAACTGAGGTGCAGGGATAGACTGTGTTGCTGTTTTAAATAAAATGCCCAGGGTAGGCCTGGAGGGAAAAGTGACAAATAAAGACCTGTTGGAGGCGAGGAAGTTATTTATCCAAACACATGGGAGAAGAGTTTTCCAGAGAGGAGGAAGAACTGGTGCAAAGGCCCTAAGGTGAGAGTGCTCTTAACTGAAGAACAGGAGGGAGACTTGTATGGCTGGAGCACAGTGAGTGGGAGAGTGGCAGGAGATGAGACTATCAGGCTGGATCATAGAAGACCTCATAGATCTATGTAAATTTATGGCTTTTACTCTGAATGAAATGGAAAACTGGCAAGGGTTTTGCACAGAGGAGTAGTATGGTCTGGCTTGCTTTTCAAAGGACAACTGTGGCTGTTTTGTTTAGAATAAACTAGAGAGACAAGAAGGAGAAGCAGCAGGGAGACTAGGAATAACCCAAGTGAGATAGAGTCATGGTGCGGGCCAAGGTGATTGCTGTAGAGGTGGAGACAAGTGGTTAGAGTCTGATTTTAGTTTTGAGATAAAACTAACATTTTTTGTATGCTCATGCTCACTTATTAATATTTATATATTTATTATGATTATTTATTTATTATTGAATGTTTACTATTATATTTATTATATATTTATTATGGAATGATATGGTTATCATTATATATTAATTATGGAACAGAAGTACAGTTATCCCTATAATGGCATGCTTTTCCTTTGCATTCCAGCTTGGGAAGAGAAAGGGATACAGTTCAGTGGGAATTGGCATAAAATCTTGGTTATGTGTAATCCCAGCACTTTCGGAGGCCGAGGTGGGTAGATCACGAGGTCAAGAGATCGAGACCATCCTGGTCAACATGGTGAAACCCCGTCTCTACTAAAAATACAAAAAATTAGCTGGGCATGGTGGCATGAGCCTGTAATCCCAGCTACTCAGGAGGCTGAGGCAGGAGAATTGCCTGAATCCAGGAGGCGGAAGTTGCGGTGAGCC
>CAUYOR010165963.1:0-36825 GCA_963573925.1 Callimico goeldii | reverse complement strand
TTGGCCTGCCTTGCTAGGTTGGGGAAATTTTCCTGGATAATATCCTGAAGAGTATTTTCCAGCTTGGATTCATTCTCTTCGTCACATTCTGGTACACCTATCAAACGTAGGTTAGGTCTCTTCACATAGTCCCACATTTTTTGGAGACTTTGTTCATTCCTTTTTGTGTTTTTTTTTCTCTAATCTTGGTTTCTCGTTTTATTTCATTGAGTTGATCTTCGACTTCTGATATTCTTTCTTCTGCTTGGTCAATTAGGCTGTTGAAGCTTGTGCATGCTTCTCGAAGTTCTCGTGTTGTGTTTTTCAGCTCCTTCAATTCATTCGTATTCCTCTCTAAGTTATCCATTCTTGTTATCATTTCCTCGAATCTTTTTTCAAATCTTTTTTCAAGGTTCTTGGTTTCTTTGCATTGATTTGGAACATGTTCTTTTAGCTCACGGAAGTTTCTCATTACCCACCTTCTGAAGTCTGATTCCGTCATTTCATCACACTCATTCTTTGTCCAGTTTTGTTCCCTTGCTGGTGAGGAGTTTTGGTCCTTTGTAGGAGGCGAGGTGTTTTGTTTTCGGGTGTTTTCCTCCTTTTTGCGCTGGTTTCTTCCCATCCTTGCAGGTTTATCCACCTGTCGTCTGAGTAGTTGCTGACTTTTCGATTGGGTCTCTGAGTGGGCGCCCAGATTGTTGATGATGAAGTATTTCTTTTACTTAGTTTTCCTTTTAACAGTCTAGCCCCTCTGCTGTAGGACTGCTGAGGTCCACTCCAGGCCCTCCTTGTCTGGGGTACACTTTTAGCAGCTGTGGAACAGTGAGGGGTGCTACCAGTTTCTTCTTCTGCTATCTTTGTCCCAGAATGATGCCCGCCAAATATCAGTCTGATTAGTCCTTTTTGAGGTGACTCTTTGGATATACAGGGGTCAGGGAGCTGCGTGAGGAGGCAGTCTTTACTTTATAGGAGCTCAAGTGCTGAGCTATGAGCTCCGTTGATCATTCAGGGCGGTTAGGCCAGTACGTTTAAGTCTGCTGCAGCAGAACTCATAAAACCCCTTTTTTTCCTCAGATGCTCTGTCTCGGGGAGTTAAGACTTTCTTTGTGAGTATCCGTTGCAACTTCCCTGCCCAGCTAGGAGGCAGTCTAGTCACTATTTGCCTGTCGAGGCTCCGCCCTGCTGCCACGGGCTCCGCCTTGTTGGCGGGGTCTCTCTGTTATGGTTGCCTTGGCAACAGCAGGCTGTGTCAGCAATGGGAGTGTATCTCAGTAGGGGCGGTATGCCTCAGTAATGGTGGACGCCCCTCCCCCACCGAGCTGCACTGTCCGGAGCTGCACTGTCCTGGGTTCAGCTGTGCCCGCAGTGAAACTCTCAACCCCGAGTGTTTCGAATTGCCGTTTTGTTTGTCCCTGTGGGGGTGGGACCCGCCGAGCCTGATCACCTGGCTCCCTGCCTCAGAGCCCCCTTTTTTTTTTTTTTTTTTTTTTTAAGTAGAACGGTTGACTCTCTCCCAGGTGTTTCAGTTGGCTGCTTTTACGGCACCAGGATCTGTGTGATTTCCCATGCAGGGACTCCCACCGCGCCGGCTCAAACGTCTCTTCCCGGTAATCTCCTGGTCTGGCTCGCTGTTCAAGTCCCATTTAATCAGATGGATATGCTAATCTGCCCTCCCACATCTCAGATTGCCGGTTTAACAGGGCATCCAGACCAGTGCGTTCTGTGCGGAGTGCCGCTGCGCTGCGGTGCTGGCCAAAGCGGCCGCGCGAGCCTTAACAGCTGCGCTGGCGCCCCGTGTTTCTCCTACACCTGGGAATTTCCCCATTCTGTGGGCAACAAAGATCCGTCTGGAAATGCAGATTGAACTCACCCTCTGCATCTTCACTGAGAGCTGCAATCCTAATTTGCTCCTACCGCGCCATCTTGGCAGCCCCCCCTCCAGTTTTTATTTTGAGTCTAGGAGTGTCACTGCATGTGAGATGGGTCTCTTGAAGATGGCAAACCATTGGGTCTTGCTTCTTTATCCAGCTTGACACTCTGTGCCTTTTAATTGGGGCTTTTAATATGGATCTTGTGGATTTGGTCCTGTCATTGTGCTGTTAGCTGGTTATTATGCAGACTCATTTGTGTGGTTATAGTGTCACTGGTTTGTGTACTTAAGTGTGTGTGTTTTGTAGTGGCTGGTAATGGTCTTTCCATATTTAGTGCTGCTTTCAGGAGTTCTTGTAAGGCAGATCTGAACGAATTCCCTCACCATTTGCTTGTCTATAAAGGATCTTATTTCCCCTTCACTTAGGATGCTTAGTTTGGCTGGACATAAAATTCTTAGTTGGAATTTCTTTTCTTTAAGAATGTTGAATATAGGCCTCTGATCTCATCTTCTTTTAGGGTTTCTGCTGAGAGGTTTGTTGTTAATCTGATGGGCTTTCCTTTGTGGGTGACCTGACCTTTATTTCTAGGTGCCTTTAATGTTTTTTCTTTCATTTTGACCTTGGAGAATCTGATGATTTATGTCTTTTGGGGATGATATTGTTGTAAACTATCTTGTGGGAGTTCTTTGTATTTTCTGAATTTGAATGTTGGCCCCTCTAGCTAGGTTGGGGAAATTCTCATGGATGATATACTGAAATAAGTTTTTCAAGCTGCTTCTATTCTCCCCACCTCTTTCAGGAGTGTCAGTGAGTCTCAGATTCAGTCTCTTTATATGATGGGGTAATTTTTCAAAAGCAGAACTTTGTTACTCATGATTGGGATATAGTGAGATTTGTGCTTTGATGTTTAGCTTTTAATTCTTAATTTTTCTTCTAACTTTTTCTTAATTATTAAAATAGTTTTTCTCCATAGAAATGCGGCAATATAAAATGGCATTGTTTACTCTTTTTTCCAGAATAAAGAACTAATAGATATCAGAAATGTTTCAAACCAGGAAAGATCAATGGTAAGCAGTTTGATTTGTCTTTAAATCAAATATACACAAGTTAACATAAGACTGAAAAAAGTTGCTGGTAGATGCTTTGAAAGTGATATAAAGTAGAGTTATTAGAATTGTGTTGAAAGAAGGAAGCATTGTTTAAAACCATATGGTTTCAGGCCAGGTGCGGTAGCTCATGCCTGCAATCCCAGCACTTTGAGAGGCTGAGACAGGTAGATTGCTTGAGACCAGGAGTTTGAGACCAGCCTGGGCAACATGGCAAAGCCTCATCTCTACTGAAAATGCGAAAATTAGCCAGGCATGTGGCACATGCCTGTAATCTCAGCTACTGGGGATGCTGAGGCATGAGAATCACTTGAACCTGGGATGCGGAGGTTGCAGTGAGCTGAAATTGCACAACTGAACTCTAGCCTGGGTGACAGAATAAGACTCTGTCTCAGAGAAAGAGTTTCCTTATATAAGTCTGTGTGAGTTTTCTGTATGCTGTTTCTATCTTTGTCTAAAAATCTGTTTAAAGTAATTTAAGATGAATTTCTATGCAGCCTTTCTTTTCTTTAAAAAATAAAATTTGCCAGGCGTGGTGGCTCAAGCCTGTAATCCCAGCACTTTGGGAGGCCGAGGCGGGTGGATCACGAGGTCAAGAGATCCAGACCATCCAGGTCAGCATGGTGAAACCTCGTCTCTACTAAAAACACAAAAAATTAGCTTGGCAAATCCCAGCTACTCAGGAGGCTGAGGCAGGAGAATTGCTTGAACCCAGGAGACGGAGGTTGTGGTGAGCTGAGATCGCGCCATTGCACTCCAGCCTGGGTAACAAGAGCGAAACTCCGTTTCAAAAAAAAAAAAAATTAAAAAAAGATTAAAAAATAAAATAAAATTCTACCTCTAAATGTCTAAGATAGCATACCAATGGGCTGTGATTGTCATTAAGGATTTAAAGAAACAGAAACCATGAATTTAGCATGTGGGAGGGAAATTTTGTCATTTTGGGGAATTACTAAAAGTCAGAAGACTAAGTAAGAGCCCGAAAGGGTTGGGAATTATACGTAGGGACTGAAAGCAGGTGTGGGAGAGTGTAATGTTTGCTTATATACTGTGACTCTTCATGTTTTGTCTTCAGCCATCTGAAAGAAGTCTGATAGTGGAAAGGCACTCACTCTGCAGTGGCCAGGACAAACTTTGTACAAAATCTGTCATGATGAGGAATAGGAAATGAAAGAAATGGATAGGAAGTATTCAGGAAAGTGGAGTATAAAAAGTGTGTTCCAACTCGTTGCAGTGGCTCACGCCTGTAATCTCAGCACTTTGGGAGGCCGAGACAGGCGATCACAAGGTCAAGAGATCAAGACCATCCTGGCCAACATGGTGAAACCCCATCTCTACTAAAAATACAAAAATTATCTGGGTATGGTGGCACACACCTGTAGTCCCAGGTACTCAGGAGGCTGAGGCAGGAGAATTGCTTGAACCCGGGAGGCAGAGGTTGCAGTGAGCCGAGATTATGCATCTGCACTCCAGCCTGGCAACAGAGCAAGACTCTGCTTCAAAAAAAAAAAAAGTGTGATCCAGTTATGGGAGGGCACTGGAGAATTTACAAGCATTACAGTAGGAAGTTTTTCCTTAGTGGAACTGCAGGTAACATAGTACCTTAAGAAATTCGAATCATTTTGCTTGTATATTTAATCTGCGTCATTTCTGACAATGTTATCTAGCTTCCTCTTACCCCAATTCAATTTAAAAACCACACATTAGGTCAGGCATGGTGGCAGGCACCTGTAATCCCAGCTACTCGGAGGCTGAGGCATGAGAATTGCTTGAACCCAGGAGGTGGAGGTTGCAGTGAGCCAAGATCGCATCTTGTGTGAGAGTGAGACTCAGACTCCATCTCAATAAATAAATAAATAATAAAAACCACATATTTAAAGAAGGTGTTAGGATAATACTAGGATCAATATGAGAAGAGTAATATTAGAAACAAAGTGTTTTTTTGAGACACAGTCTCTCTCTGTCACCCATGCTGAAGTTCAGTGGTGCTATCTTGGCTCACTGCACCTTTGCCTCCCGGGTTCGAGCAGTTCTCCTGCCTCAGCCTCCCAAGTAGCTGGAACTACAGGTGCCTACCACCATGCCTGGCTAATTTTTGTATTTTTAGTAGAGACAGGGTGTTGTCACATTGGCCAGGGTAGTTTCAAACTCCTGAGCTCAAGTGATCCACCCACCTTGGCCTGCCAAAGTGCTAGGATTACAGGTCTGAGCCACCCTGCTTAGCTCTAGAAAAAGTTTTTTATTGATAATATTAAACAATATATAGAACAATAATATTAGGGGGAACCTGTAAAAATATAAAAGGTAGAAAACATTAAAGAATGAGAAAAACTTCTTTTCTCCTTTACCTTTTCAGGTTTGGGAGGATGGTAGCTAAAAAATAAGAGAAATAGCTGTTCTTCCACTTCCTGCCATTCCTTTTCTGTTTTATTTGCTTTTGTGTGTGTGTTTTTAAAAAGTAACCCAATACAGCTGGGCATAGTGGCTCAGGCCTGTAATCCCAGCACTCTGGGAGGCCAGAGGCCAAGGCGGGAGGATCACATGAGGTCAGGAGTTTGAGACCAGCCTGGGGAACATGGTGAGACCCCCATCTCAAAACAAAACAAAAACAGAAGGAAAAAGTTAAAATACAAAAAATTGAAAAAGTAACCCAATTCAATTATTTTAAAATATGGCAAACAGTTGTTCAGCTATGTTATATAGCAATTTGTTAAAAATAACATGAAGAATTTTTTTCCCTTCTATTTCAGGATGTGGTAGCCAGAACACAAAAAGATGGGTTTCATATCTTTATTGTTTCCATTAAAACGGAGAATACAGATGCAAGCTGGAATTTGAATGGTATAGTTAAACTGCATGCATGTTTACTATCTGCATTTTCTGTATTCTCTATTTTTGTCACTGACCTGAGTCAACATTCTGTTTCAAATACAACATTCAAAAATGAATTTCTATTAATCATACATTTATTTTAGATACTTAAAATATAACATTAAGCTCTCTTAATGCTGTTTATTTTTTGATAGATTGAAAATTTTACTGTTAATTTAAGAAATTTTTTAAATTTCAGACTTCATATAAAATTCTCCATTCTTTCAGATCAAAACAATTTTCTAACATGTAGAAATATGTAGGCAACATGTTAGTTATATTTTTAAGTATGTTATATTCTTTGTTTCTTGAAAATGGCCATCATCAGGGGTTTAAGATTTTTATCATTTGGCAAATTTTATTTTAAAGGATCTGTCTGTAGCCTAGGAGTAGAAGCAGCATATCTGCCAGCATGTGGCTTCTGTGGTCCATGAGGCACCCCCACCTCTGTAAGTTAGACCCTCTGTGCCTTGTTAACCTGTGGTTTCTTAGTGCCAGAAAAGTAGTCTCACAATAAGCAACTTTCAAGACAATGAATGCTTTCACGTTTTCTAGAATCACTTTGGCTGATCAGCATGTGAGAGCCCTGGGGATTTGATATTGCGCTGATTTAGCCATTCGGGGCAGAAACCAATGAGGTGAGGTACGCATTGCTGCAGAGGAGATATGGTCTAGTGTACTGCATGGCCCGTGGAGGGAAACTGGCAAGGTGGCTGCTCTGGAAAAGTGTGAAATAAGGCTTCCTTCTGGAGATGCTATCATGAGCCAGACCGTGCCAAGTAAAGGGAGGAGGGACCCTGAGGCCATTCTGTCATCTAGCTATTTTAGTCTGTTTGTGCTGCTATCACAGAGTACTTGACACTGGGTAATTTATAAAGAGCAGACATTTATTTCCCTGCAGTTCTGCAGGCTGAAAAGTCCAGGATCAAGATGCCAGCAAGTTCAGTGTCTAGTTAGGGCTCTGGTGTCTGCTTCCAAGATGGCATCTTAAATGATATGTTCTCACACAGTAGAAAGGATGGAAAGGCAGGAAGCACAAAAGGGGACAATCACTGTGTCCTCACAGGGTGGAGGCAGAAGAGCAAAGAAGGGCCTAAACTAGTTCCCTCCAGGTCTTCTGTAAGGCATTAATCTATCCCAAAAGGCCCCATCTCTTAATACCACCACAATGAGGATGAAGCCTTAATTTTGGGGGACATTCAGAACATAGCACTAGCTTTGTGCCTGCTTCTTTCTCAGGCATTGTGTCTTTTCCCCTGACTTCAGTGGGGAGTTTTGAGCCCCTGCTAGTTAGTAACTGGAGCTGTTGCTGAGCCCTGCGTGTTTTGCGATGTATTTGGCACTTGGTTTATTATTGCTCTTTCAGACAAAACCCAAACTAGATGTGTGAGTTTGGTAATTTATTCCAAGTAATGTCATGGAAGATAAGGTCCTCAGTGAGGTCAGTGAATTAGCAAGGGGGCCAGTCTGAGGTTTTCTTTGGTAGCTAGGACTACTGTGCTTCTGATATGATCAGATTTGGCGCAGGATTTTAGAATGACATATATACAAGTAAAGATATCTCTTTTTTTCTTTTTATTGTAAACTGACAATTATAATGATATAAATGTATGAGGTACAAAGCGATGTTATAATCTATAAATACAATGTGGAATAATTAAATCAAGCTAGTTAACATATTCATCACCCCAGATGCTTAACATTCTTTGTGGTGAGAACATTTGAAATGTACTCTCTTAGCAATTTTGAAACATACAGTACTCTATTAACTATTCACCATGCTGTGCAATAGAGCTCAAAAAAAGAAAAAACTTACTCCTCTTCTCTGAGATTTTTTTTACCTTTGGACAATCATCTCCCCATGCCTTCCACCCCCCAGCTTATGTACCCACCATTCTGCTCTCCTTCTAGGTATTTGATTGTTTCAGATTCCACATGTAAGTGAAAATGTGCAGTATTTGTCTTTATGTGCCTGACTCATTTCACTCAACACAGTGTTTTCCAGTTCCATCCATGTTGTTGCAATGACAGAATTTTCTTTTTAAAGGCTGAATAGTATTTCACTGTGTATATATACACATTTTCTTCTTCCATTCATCTGTTGGTGGACCCTTAGGTTGATTCTGTAACTTCACTACTGTGAATAGTGCTGCAGTGGACTTGGGGGTGCAGACAACTCTTTGACAAACTGATTTTTTTTTTTTGAGACGGAGTTTTGCTGTTGTTACCCAGACTGGAGTGCAATGGCACGATCTCGGCAACCTCCACCTCCTGGGTTCAAGCAATTCTCTTGCCTAAGCCTCCCGAGTAGCTGGGACTACAGGCGCGCACCACCATGCCCAGCTAATTTTTTTTGTATTTTTGGTAGAGACGGGGTTTCACCATGTTGACCAGGATGGTCTTGATCTCTTGACCTCATGATCCACCCACCTCGGCCTCCCAAAGTGCTGGGATTATAGGCGTGAGCCACCGTGCCTGGCCACATTTTTCGTATATTAATATCAGTTGATCATTTATATGTCTTCTTTTGAGAAATGTCTATTTAGGTCCCTTGCCCTTTTTTTTTTTTTTTTGAGACAGGAGCTTGCTTTGTCACCCAGGCCAGAGTGCAGCGGCATCATCTCAGCTCACTGCAACCTCCGCCTCCTGGGTTCAAGTAAGTCTCCTGCCTCAGCCTCTCAAGTAGCCAGGATTACAGGTGCACGCCACCACATTTGGCTAAGTTTTTTGTTTTTAGTAGAGACGGGGTTTCTCCATATTGGCTAGGCTGGTCTCCATCTCCTGACCTCAAGTGATTCGCCCACCTCAGACTCCCTAAATGCTGGGATTATAGGCATGAACCATCGTGCCCAGCCCCTTGCCCATTCTTTCAGTTGGGTTTTTTGTTTTCTTGCTATTGAGTTGTTTGAGCTTATATATTTTGGATATTAATTCCTTCTTGGATATATGGCTTGCAAATTTTCTCTCTCAGTCTCTAAGTTGTTTATGTCTACTCTTAATTGTTTCCTTTGCTGCACAGAAGCTTTTTATATTGATGTAATCCCATTTGTCTATTTTGGCTTTTGTTGCCTGTGCTTCTGGGATCAAATCCAAAAAATCATTGCTCAGACCAGTGTTGTGTAGTGTTCTCCCCATGTTTTCTTCTAGCAATTTTAGAGGTTCTGGTTTTACAGTAAAGGTATCTTATTAAGTTTACATAATCAAACAATTACTAATTGTTCAATACCGTATATGTGCTACATAAAAATTCAGCATTTGTTAGTGTGATTTGTATTCTTGGAGTCTTCTGGGAAATGAGCTTACATTTAAAGACTTAAGACTGTTAATTAACTCTCTCTTCTTCTCTATCCCAGTTTCTCTTTCTATGATTGGGCCTCATGGATATATCTCTGCATCAGATTGGCCCCTAATGATTGTGAGTATTTCTCATCATTTTTTCCTTTTTAAAAAATGAATTTTATACCTTAAGAACTTTGTGGTAGTAATTCCTCAGTCGCTAATGCTTTGACATATCATCTATTTCTGGTTCCAGAGTGACTAGAAAATGAAAGGTTGGATATCTGAATGTAGAAGTGCCAACTTTCAAGTGATCAGAAGGCTTAACTGACTAAAATTGCTTCTCTTTCTACAGTTTTACATGGTGATGTGTATTGTTTACATATTATATGGCATACTCTGGCTGATGTGGTCTGCCTGTTATTGGAAAGATATATTAAGAATACAGTTCTGGATTGCAGCTGTTATTTTCCTAGGAATGCTTGAAAAAGCAGTTTTTTATAGTGAATACCAAAACATCAACAGCACTGGACTGTCAAGTAAGTTTTGGCTGTCTCTGTAAATACAGTATGATCTAAGGAACAGAGGTGTGGGAGGCCCCCTCTGAACAGTGGTTTAGAAACAGCCATATTACAGAGGAAAAGAAGGGAAACCAAGAAGAGAATGTCAGAGTAGGCCTCTGATCTGGTCTAGTATGTGTCTTCTCTTCATTATCTGTTTTCCTTCTTGTTCACTTTCCCCTCACTTTCCTCCTGGAAAAAATAAAACTCCCATTCCCTAAGGTTCAGCTTGAATTAAAACAGTACGAAGTTCTGGACAGGGAGATTTCAGGTGCTGTCACTCTAAACCAGATGCTGAAGGAAGTTTTTTTAAACATATTTATCCTTCCCACCACATCTTCTTTTCCTTCTCCCCCACAAAAAAAAGGTTCAACTTGGATTGAAACAGCACAAAGTTCTGGACAGGTAGATTTCAGGTGCTATCAATCCTTTTAACATATTTTTCCTTCCCCCCACATCTTCTTTTCCTGCTCCTCCAAAAAAGGAAAGAAAGGAGGTTGGCCACAGGGAGTAAAATCAGGGGTGCTGGAATGGATGGTGCCTGCAGCCTCCTTGCGCTCTCCCCACCTCTTTATTCCTGCAAAGATCTTCATATGACCAGTGGAGGCACCATCACGGTTTATACAGTGGAATATGTGAGGCAGGGAGGGCATACAGCTGGGCATCCTCAGATATATGCCCCAGACTTCTAGAAAGTAGATTTCAAAAAAGTCAGAGAAGTAAAGGTACAGCTTTCCCACCGAACCTTTGGAAAGAGAGCAAGCTCAAAGGGGTTGAGCGAGCTCAGGAGTGTAATTCTGAGTGACGAGTTACAAATGATCTTGGTGCAGATTTTCAAAGGGCATGATTTTGTCTGTTATTGATTGATTGATTGACAAGGTCTCGATCTGTTGCCCAGACTGGAGTTCAGTGGTGCAATTTCAGCTCACTGCAACCTTGACCTCCAGGCCCAAATGATCTGCCTACCTCAGCCTCTGGAATAGCTGGCACTATGTGTCTGTTACTTATTTTAAAATACTCTAGAAGAAAAAATGAACTGGACTATAGATGAAACAAATTTGGCATAACACTGCTAATTATTGACGCTCCGTGCATGGGAAATTATATTGCTTTCTCTCTTTTGGGGAGTATTTGAAATTTCCCCAAATAAAAAGTTGAAAAGGGCATGTACCAAAGAATAAAGAAAGGGCAAACATCCAGGGATGTATATTAGAGATATCACTACTCTGTAAGAAGTTTTTTACGGGGGTGTGTATATGTGCATGCATGTGTGTGTGCACATGCGCACTCTAAACCAGATGCTGAAGGAAGGCTGGGTCTGCTGCTTAGGATTGAAGCATTCCTAATGTAGAGAAGGCAGTTCTGATACTTTGCTGTTAGTGGTTGTAATCTCTTGTTTAGTGAGGGCAAAGGGTGGCATGGACTTCATTGAAGAGCAGCAAAAACCTGAGATCCATGAAGAGGTGAGAGGCCATCTGCCATCCTCAGGGAATCTAAGCTGTCCGAGATGGCACTAGAGGGCTTGGAAGAGATACCCAGACTGCTGTCAGGGTCTTTGAGGAGCCCTGCCCAATAGGAGAGGTGCCAAAAGACTGGCTAGGAGCTGATGTCCTTTCTGATTTTCCCAAGTGGGAATTCTGTGACAGGGGCTGTCTTGCCCAGCATTGATCCTGAAGCATCAAATTTAGAAAAATCATTAGAAGGATGAGAACCATTGATTGTTAGGACCCAACATGGGTACATTAAGAATAGATCACGTCAGACTAATTTTTTTTCTTTTGGGATGCTAGAATGACAGGAAAATGTAAACTTAGTATAGATGATTTCTTCAAGGCATTTGACAAGGTCTCTTGTGACTTCTTGTGGACAAGATGACCTGAAAATTGGTGGTGCAGCCATATCTAAAGAGTTCATGGAGATAATCATTGGTCAGTCTAGACCTGTGTTGTTATATGTGGTAGCCACAAGCCACATCTGAGTACTTAAGTAAAATTAAATAAAATTAAAAATTAGGTTCCTCAGTTGTTCTAGCTTCATCTCAAGTGCTCAGTAGCCACAGGTGACCAGTGGCTGCTGTATTGGACAGCATAGAGGTAGACCACTTCCATCGTTGCAGAAGGGTCTCTGGGACAACACTGGTCTGGAGCAATGGTTCCCATCCCTGGTTTTGCATCAGCATCACTTGAAGAACTTCAAAGTGGTACCAGTGCCAGAGATTCTGATTAGCAGACCTAGGAATTGAGGGCAGTGTAAAGGCTTCCAGGCGATTCCAGTGTGCATCTAGGATTGAGAACCATTGAGTTAGGAGGCTTTGAATGATGACTGTCTCAGAGATTTTAAGCCTTGTTGCTGGTTTATTCTTGTGAATCTGTTGGTTCATTCAACTAACATTATTTTGTGACAGCATTCTCTTAAATTCTGTGGATGATGTGAGGCTGTGCCCAGTGGAGCTGATTAGATAGATAGAGAGTGAACTCTTTAGTAGGGAGTGAATCCTTCACTGAGGTTTTCAAGTATCAGTTGGATTCAGTGACTTATAAATCAAATGTGGCTGATTAGTCTGAAGTCTGAATGTAGTTATACACAGGACATGTTGAAAATCTTGGTTGGCAGGCTTCCTGATGTACACAAAGTGAATTATTTTATTTTTTTCTTCCTCAGCCCAAGGTTTATTGATATTTGCGGAGTTGATTTCTGCGATTAAGAGGACGTTGGCTCGCCTCCTTGTGATCATTGTGAGCCTGGGCTATGGCATTGTGAAGTAAGTGCTGGCATGTGGGAAAGATGCTGGGTCCCAACCCATTGATTCAGTCTGCCTGCATTATGACCTTTGCAAAAATGGAACTTCTCAGTATTATAGTATAAATCCCTTTGGGAAAAATCTACAAGAACACATTTTTAAAAGATTTCCACATACTTGCTATTTTATATCATTTTCCAATAAAGACCCTGAGTTTGTATTTCAATAACTTTATGAAGTTAGATGAATAAATAATCAACTTTAGGGATAATGGAAAATCTAAAATGATTAAAACAATTTTCAAACCCTTTTCTGTTTTTTAGACAGTACCGCTAAGCTTTTATGGTCATATTTGAGTGTGTAAGAGAGGGTGCATTAAATACCGAGTCAGCAAAACTTCTGACTGAAACCTATCTGTCCTCTGAGGACCTTGCTTTTGGACCCTCTCCAGCATGTCTTTTCCCCCTTTGACCTATGAATCACTGGGCATAACTATGGGAGAACCTGATTTCTATCTTGTTGCATTTTTTGGACCAGTCTTCCTGCTTCTTTCCTAAAACCCTGATTCCCAGAAGCTCGCTCTTCAGGCTGGATCACCCGCTGCATCTTGTGGCCACTGTGGGCTTCCAGGCCCTCCCTCATCCCTTCGTTTGTGGGCACCGACTTCACAGGTGTTATCCTCAGCATTTGATCTGTCAGAAGGCCCTGGGGTCTCAGGAGCCATGTGGATGACCCTTTAAGTAACCTGACCTCACCTCCCCACCTTTCCTACTCTTGCCTATTACTGCGTTTCAGCTACTGATTCCCAGGATCATTTTCTAGACTTTATGTATAACTGTACCCTCTTCAAAATCTCAGTTTTAAGTAATCCATTTTTCAACTCTCACCTCCTCTGTTTCCTGTTTACTTTCTCTAACATGTCAGCTTCAGTCATTTTTTACTGTACTGTGGTCTCTAGCCTTTTGACCCTGGCACCTTCCATTGTCCCTCCCATCTTATATTCTCACCTTCTTCCTTTTGGTTGGATTCCCTGGTTCAGTAGGACACTGATACCCAAAGACCCCTGCCTTTCTCTTTGTCAGCCTTCTTGACAAAACCTCAGCCTTGTTAACTCCAGCTTTCCTTCTGCTTTAGGCTCCTACCCAAGCAGGGGAATTTGCCCAAAAAGAACCCTGGACTCCACTGAGGGGGCCTGCTTTCTGTTCATGACCCTCAACTTCATACCTTCAGTGCTGCTGGCAGTTGTATTCAATCCCCTTGCCACTATTTTCTCACTCTCCTATCTGCAGAAGACCATTTTACCCCTTCTCTCTCCTCAGGCCTCTTAGACTATCCCATCCCTCTCAGCTGACCTTGGGTTTTTTTTCACTGAGGAAGTAGAAGCCAGCAGAGGGGAATTCCACTGCATCTATGTCCTCAGACCCCGTCATTTCCCCCACATCTGGACCGCATGCACCACCACTTTCCTCCTCCTGGTAGGCGTGGGCCACCCGTGCCCTTGTGCCCACTCAACTGTGAGGGAAACTGCCCTAGGTTTTCCCTTTGTGCCTGGGCCTGTTTCCTAAAACAAAGGGCCCACTCAACTGTGAGGGAAACTGCTGAGTTTTATTTTCTCTTGCATCATCAGCTTTCCTTTCTTGTAGGTCACCACCATTAGCATCTCATTATTTCTACCATTTTTAAAGCAAAGCCCTCCCTCTGCCCCACATGGCCCTCTCCTCTGCTTCTACCTCATTCACCTTTCTCCTGTGCAGCATAACTTCTCACATGAGTAGTCTGTACCTCAGCCTCCTTAGTACTGCTCTGTTGAGATGGCACTTGTCAAGGCCACCGTGATCTCCCCTTGCCATATCACATGGCCCTGCTCAGCCCTTGTCCAGTTGTCCCGTGAGCAGCTTTAGTCGAGGGTTGCCATCTTTGCCTGGTTTCCGGGAGCTTGTTCCATCCCCTCACGTCACTGGCTGCTCCTCCCCAGCCTCCTCTGCTGCACCTTCCTGTGTTCCTGAGCTCCAACCCCTGGGTACCCAAGCTCAGGCCTCTGCTCTGTGACTCGCACCCGCAGGCTCTCCTCCTATATGCAGCCTGTTTGCTTGTGAGCTAGGGATTGGGAGTTAGCAGGATTTTAGCCTGGAAGCCTTTATCCCCCAGGACTTTTATTGAGATTCTTTCTCAAATGCCTTTTGTGTTCTTAGTACAGTGTAGGAAACATGAAGCCCTCTTGTTGAGGAACCTTACAGTTCTGGTTATGAATATCAGATACCAACAGGTGCAGTGTTGTTACTGTGAAAGGAATAGGAGATTGAGTGAATGGGTACAGGCATAAACCCTTTTTGAATGAATTCTTTCATTGTTAGCTTGCTTGACTCAACTCATAAAGTGAGAGCAGTAACAGTTCTGGTTATTTGGAGGTTCTGGTTAGTTGTTTATAATGAATCAGAATTCAGTTTCCTTAGATTAGATAAATAGTCTTAATTAAAAATGAGCTATGAGCAATTATTTAATTTTTTACTTATATTTTGTTTTGAAATGACTATCTTAAATATTTTTCTTAAACCAGTTTTTTCTTTTAATTGCTCTGAGAAGAGGGTTTTTGAGTAGCCTAAAATGTATATGCAAAAAATTCTGATTTGCAAATATGAAATTATTCTATTTTAAATTATTAATTGCAAAAACCACCATCTTTGCATTTTCTCAACTCATTTATATTTTGAAAGAGCCAAAAATGGTTTGTTTGTTTTTTTTGGAGACAGTCTGCCTCTGTCGCTCAGGCTGGAGTGCAGTGGTGCAGTCTTGGCTCACGGCAACCTCTGCCTTCCAAGTTCAAGTGATTCTCATGCCTCAGCCTCCTGAATAGCTAGCACTACAGGCATGAGCCAGCGTGCCAGCTAATTTTTTGTATGTTTTAGTAGAGACGGAATTTCACCATGTTGGCCAGTTTGGTCTTGAACTCCTAAACTCAAGTGATCCATCTCCCTTGGCTTCCCAAGGTGCTAGGATTATAGGCATGAGCCACTGGACCTGGCCTAAAAATGTTATTTTCACTGTTTTCAGTTTAAAGAATGAAAACGAAATTCTGTTAGCACTCCTGTTCTGGTTGAGGCCAGTGATCAGAAAGGAGGTCATGGAGTTCCATCTCCTAATGTGCTCTTTCTCTGCTCAAATCATGAGACAAGTGATTTATCTCTGAAAAGATAGACCTTAGGGAGAATTAAATTAGACTCTCTGCCAGTGGCACTTAGAAGTTGGCATTTATCTTCTTAGATTTAATCAGTCTACTCTTCCATTCCATAGAAACAGTACCTGAGTTTTAGTCATTCTTTTGCTTGAATTTCAGCAGCAAAATCCTATGGGACCTTTGTCGCCTCCAAATATTGCTTCACAGGCATCAGTATGGCTTCAGGTCCTAGAGAAAGAGACCCTTTGTTCCTGGGCCTGTTTCCTAAAACAAAGTACTTCAGAGCCAGGAACAGACTGATGTGATTAGATAGTGACTTCCTGGTACTGGAATTGGTGCCAGTTGCTGTATTCAGGTGTATTTTACTCACCCATGCATTTTCTTTCTGTTTCCTCTTCCTGATTCCAGGCCTCGTTTAGGAACAGTCATGCACCGGGTGATTGGACTGGGGCTTCTTTACTTAATCTTTGCAGCTGTTGAAGGCGTGATGAGAGTCATTGGGGTAAAAACTACATAATTGTACTACCATCCTTTTTTGTTATTGTTGTGAAATGTGGTTTCACTTTGTATCTCCTGAGATGAATTTTTAGGGCCTTTGTGAAAAAGGCCCAATTCCAACTTTTCTTCTATGAGATGTTTCCCTTTTAAAATACTTCCTGAAAGACAAAGGCTAGACAGAGTGCTTGTTAAGATGATATGACTGATTGCAAAGGTATCACTTGATATCATCCCAAGTATCGGTCCCATCCCAGAAATATTCATGGTTGTTCTTCATAGAGAATATTTGTCTTTGTCATTATGCAGCTGGTATACCTTAATAACATTCTTAATCCTGGATTTTAAAATGTGTCAAGTGAACAGAAAGTTAATCACACCCATACAGTACATTTCATCACTCTTTTAAGCCTCATTTGTTTATTCATTTTCTCTGACTCTTGGGGACTAGCTGTTTTGAGGATTCAGTAGACCCCGCTATTGGAAGAGCCAGGAGGAAGTGGTGTTCAAGGGGAAAGTAACTCTAGCTATGTGAGCAGCAGCACTTTAATCTCTAGAGAAGTGTCAGTATTTATGTCTGCAAAACCCCTCGATTTCTAACTTCAGTTTTTTACTTTTATTTTGTGTGGTTTTTTGTTGGTCTCATTGGTTGGTTGGTTAATTGGTTGGTTGGTTGGTTGGTTGGTTGGTTGGTTTTAGAGACAAGGTCTCACTCTGTTGTCCAGGCTGGGGTACAGTGGCACACAGTCATGGTTCACTGCAGCCTCTAGCTCCTAGGCTTAAGCAATCTTCCCACCCCAGCCTCCCGAATAGCTGGGATTACAGGTGCAGGCCACCACACCCAGCTAATTTTTGTATTTTTTGTAGAGATGGGGGTCTCACTATGTTGCCCAGGCTGGTCTTGAGTTCCTGACTGGCCTCAAGTGATCCTCTCACCTCAGCCTCCCAAAGTATTGGGATTACAGATGTGAGCCACCACACCTGGTTGCTTCAGTTTTTTGAATACATGTTTGAGGACTGAGTGATTAGGAAGCTTATTATATCTTACCTAATCCAAAGACCTTTGTCATTTTATCTAAAATGTCTTTTGGATTAACTGTATAAATTGGATCATAAATATTTGTCCAATAATACTAAAAAGCCTCATTCTTCTCCCTTTTGTCTTTGATACATCTGTATTGTGTTCGATGCTCTTTTAGTCTTTGAGTATATTTATTTTCACCTTTGCCTAATCATGAAGAACTCTGCATTCTTACAACAAATAATAAATATTTGCCAGAAAGAAATAGAAAAGATAAGTATCCCACATGTAAATACAGTATATATATTGTGTTCCTTTAAAATTTTATATAGCTTGTTGGCACATGCCTGTAATCCCAACTACTTGGGAGGCTGAGACAGGAGAATCTCTTGAACCTGGGAGGCAGAGGTTGCAGTGAGTTGAGATTGCACCATTGCATTCCAGCCTGAGCAACAAGACTGGAGAGCAAAACTCCGTCTCCAAAAAAAAAAATTTACATAGCCAACATCTTAGTGACTTTTACATATGAGTAGTCATAGTAAATATCTAACATGGATCTCCCCTTCACTTTTTTTATGTTCCTTCACAACATGGTCAGGAAAGATCCGGAGTTCATTTCATTAATAGTCCTGGGTGTCGGTTTGGTATGGAGGAGAGACATTGAAATGGCTGGTGTTAGTGAGGTTAGTTTGGGGACATGATGCTTTTTATTTGCCATTACATAATACAGTTTTATGTTGCTATCATCAGACAAATTGATGACAAATTGGCACTTGTTGCTATCAAAAAACAGGTCATTTCCCTGTACTTAAAAACAATTCTCTTAGAAAATTAAATCTTTTATGTGGCTTTGTAGAGTAATGAGATAAGCTAAATTATTTTTCTTCATCAAGTGATAATTGCCATAGTGTAATGAAACTGTTACATTCAGGTTTCTCCCCCTATTTTTATCTTTCAGGGTTCTAACCATTTAGCTGTTGTTCTTGGTGACATTATTTTAGCAGTTATTGACTCCATTTTTGTGTGGTTCATATCCTTTACTATGTCCTTCAAAATAGTTTGTTGTCTCATTAAAATCAGATTACATGTAATTTGTAATAACAAATAGAATGATAGAAAGAAATACAATTACACATTTTTGTTACCTCAATACAAGAGTTTAGTTGAAGATGAAAAAGTAGCAACACCCCCAACAAGGAAAATATTTATTTTTTCTCTGTAGTTTAGCAGACAGTTAGTTCTCGTGCTCAGTATGTGCCCCATACTGACAAGGCATGGGTGAAAAGATGTTGTCCCCAAATTTAAGGAATTTACAAGCTTGTAGGGGAGACAGATGCATAACTAGCAGCAATATAGCAGTAGTAGTTTCCATCTTAGAGAGGTGCTGTGCCAACAGGGGAAGAGAGAAGTTAATGCTGCCATGAAAATCCGGAAAGACTTCACAGAGATGGCAACATTTAAATTGAGACTGGAAAGACAAGTAGGGGTTTACTATTAATAAGACGGTCATTAGGGAAGGAGGTATTCTAAGAAGAATTGAGGGGAGCAAATAGTTGAAGCAGGAAAACACAGGGAGACAGTGGCAGAATGTCCAGGAAAGCCTGCCTGTGGGTGGACGTGCATGGGAGAGCCTTGGCAGGCAGTTCAGGGAAAGGTGACAGGGCACGCTCAAGAGCTGAGTGCCTTTCAGAGGCAGGGACTGGAGGGGAATTGAAGCTGCCCAGGTGAGTAACGTGATGAAACCTGTGTCAGAGAGAACTCTGGTGACAGAGGAAGATGACGTGGGAAAGGAGAGTCTAGAGGTAGGAAGGTGAGTCAGTGTGCCTTTGCCTTTGCAGTGGTCCAAAGAAGAGATAGTAAGGGTCAGAAATAGGGTAGAGGATATTGGAAGAAGAGCCCACGTGATAGACTTGCTGGCAATGGGTGACCAGAGAAGGGAGAGAAGGCTCTGAAGAAGTCTTGCACATCTCATTTGGATGGCTCGGTGCAGTGTTGCCATTTTCAAGGCAATGAACTTGGAGGAAGGACTGTAATGGATGAGGTTTGAGCTGGGTTTGAGCCACCCAGGGAGTTTATATGAAGAAGAGAAATGGAAATCTCAGGCTGGGATTGTGAGAGGAGTCAGAACTGGTGATGAGGATTGGAGGTCATCTTACGAGAGAGAAGGTTGCAGCTGCAGAATGATACAAAGAGAACATGTAGATCAGGGAGGACAGGAGCCAGGATGGTGCCTTGTGGGGAGGGAAGTGTGTGGAAGAAACACCAGGATGAAGGGAAGTGGGAGGACCAGGAAAATGTCAAAGGGAAGAAGGGAGTGGAGGGGTGGTCAACAGTGGTCAGTGCTGTAGAGATGGCCTTGCAAGGCACGCCTGGCTTTGTCCTTCCAGAGGTCAGGATGGGCAGGAAGAGAGCAGGTTCAGAGAAGGTTTAGGGGCTGCAGCCACATTACAGGAGAAGTTTTAGAAGCAGTGGGGACTCAATCCTTGAGGGTCTTCTGATTCAGTGACTCAAGCTGAGTCTGGGAAATCCCCATTGCTTTTTTCTCCATGGGGGCACTTGTGGAAATGGGAGGAATTCTAGAGAAAATGTGACTGGCCAGAGTAGAATGCAGGGTTTTGCATATCCCAGAACATTATTTGCATCTGTTTCTATTGTATTTATGTCCTCTTTGAAATGCTTTCCTATTAGACAGGTTTCATTTTTGCCAAGTTCGTTTCCACTGTCTTTGATACTTATGTCCTTTAGCCTTTTGACATTTTGTTGTTGTTGTTGTTTTTCTTGTATTTTTTTCCATTTTTTCATCTATGTGTCTCATAGGAAGGGCCAGAGGGCTTGGATTTCATCACTATGTCTCTCCCTTAGAAGAAAGGTCTCCCGGGCCGGGTGCGGTGGCTCAAGCCCGTAAACCCAGCACTTTGGGAGGCCGAGGCGGGTGGATCACGAGGTCAAGAGATCGAGACCATCCTGGTCAACATGGCGAAACCCCGACTCTACTAAAAATACAAAAAATTAGCTGGGCATGGTGGCGCATGCCTGTAATCCCAGCCACTCAGGAAGCTGAGGCAGGAGAATTGCTTGAACCCAGGAGGCAGAGGTTGCGGTGAGCTGAGATCGCGCCATTGCACTCCAGTCTGGGTAACAAGAGTGAAACTCCGTCTCAAAAAAAAAAACATACCTTGCATCGGGATAGGCAGAATTACAGTGGAGATGAACCTGCCTGTTGACCTCAGATTATCTTTAGATCTTAGTGTCTTATTTTCTGTCATTGTGTGTTTATAAAATAAGCTGATGATATCTGTTCGATATAGAATTGTCTTGTTTCTAAAATTGTTCATGCTTGGAACTTTAACAAGTTAGGGAGTATGATCTTTCATTCAGTTAATTAAGCTGCAAACTGCATTTTTTAAAAGTTGAACTGTCATTTCTCCTGGTAATTTATAGATATGTATTTCAAATATTTCTTGTTCTTAACCATCCACAAGACAGTTCATTGGGGAAAACACTCAGTAATGCAGCCTGGCAGAAAATTCCAAAGAAATTGGAAAGGTTCTAAAGGTTCTAATCCATTTGGATTTGAGTGAAGGTAATTATCACCTTTATGGGCAGCATTGACTTTCACATATCCCAGTACCTGATTAGCCAGATTGGAATAGGAAGATAAGGAAAACAGATGAAAGACATAGTTTGCTTAATTAGGAATATTTATAATGAAAATGTTTCAGGAAATAGTCAAAGAAATCTAGAACATAAAAGATCTTGTTTAATGTTTCATGGTGAGACAAAGGAAGTCTAATATCTATTTCTGTGTAAACCTGAATTTGTGAAGTTTGCTTTTAGATTGCTGTTTGGTAATTTTCATCACTAAAATGAAATGTCTGCTTCCTCTATACAGAAAGATAGCAGATTTCCTAAATGATTATAAATGACAAGAAAAAGCAGAACTGAATACATATACAATTGAGTGCTTTGGAAAATGACCTTGCTTCCTTTGATTTTGATGAACTTAATATAGCCAACCCTCTAAGAATCTAATTCTAAAGTCTTAGGAAAAAAGTAAGCTGAAAAATTCAAAAGCCATAGCCTTAGCCTTTCTCATGTGGCCCCTCCTTCCCTTTTTTTCTGCTTGTTTCTTTTTCTTTCTTTTTTTTTTTTTTTTTTTTTTTTGTTGTTGTTGTTGTTGTTGCTGTTTTGCTGCAGGCGAGTGATTCTGATCTTGTTCTTCTGGCCAGCCTCCCGCTCTCTCTCCTTGACTCTGGCTTGTGCTGGTGGATATCCTTTTCCTACCACAGCAGCACTTCTCACTTCAGGATCAGGAGGCCTGTTTGCTTTCATGACTACTTTCCTTCTGTGACAGGGATGATTTAAACTTTACCTAAATTTAACAATGTCTTGGTAAGTGAAAGAAGTGAAAGCTTAGGCAGTTTAGAATTTGCTTTTGATCTTTTTATTTCTTAGCTTAAAAACATTTTTTTAAAATTATTAAGCCAGACCAGATTTTTTTAATCCTAGAAAATTTGTTTTAGTGAAGAATTTTGAAAAGTATACATTTTGATGTATTTAAGGAATAAAGTATATTTGCATTTTTAAAGTTCTGATAGTAACCTGAATAAGTTGGATTGTGTTACTTTAGAAATTGATCCCCTTTTGTAACTCGTTGGTCATTTAGAAAGATTAAAAAGTAGTTTTGTATAAAAGTAGCTTTAGTACTAAAAAATTTGATTAATGGCATATTTATAACTTTTAAAACTTGCCACTTCCATTGTGTTGCTCAGCTCTGTTATTTTTAGTATTTGGTTCATAAACAAAGCTTGTTGGTCTGTTCCAGAGGAAGGAATTCTCATTTAAGAGCAGAGAGAGCTGGCTTGAATTCTGCTTCACTGCCGAGGAGTCAGTGGAAAAGTCTCTTTTTGCTTCTTTATCTTTGGCAATGTTGAACTTTACCTGAGCCCTGTGCTCCTGGAAAACAGCCAAGAGATTAAGATACCCCCATCCAAACCCTCTCCCCTATTTGTGTTCTGAGAAAAGACTTACCACAGAGAACCCTCTTCCCCATTGGACTTAGATAAGATGCCTGGAGGCCCCCTTGTCTAACTGTGACAAGGCCAGGTACAGACTCTCCGATTTCCCATTCCTTGCATCATGAATGATTAGATGAACTCTTTATACCACTGATAGATCTGAACAAAACACTGACTGAACCAAACTGTTAAGTAGTCTCCTTCCTCCAGGCCATAAATGTTGACTCACCATCAGCCTGAGCCAACACACAGCCCTCCTTAGGGGCCCTCCCAAGAATCTGCACATCTCAAGAAAAGACATTCCCTGATAAGCGTGTCTAGTCCCACCACTCACTCCCCATACCTGCTGCCTTCTAGCCTTGTTTGCTGCTCTCTATAAAAGAAAAACTATTTTCTGCCTCACCTTTGAGACTTGCAGATCTTATAGTCATAGTATTCTTCCTATTGCAATAATCCTCCCCCATCACAGTCATCTTTCAAATAAAGTCCTTAACTGAATCCAGATGTTTTCTCTGACGTATTTCAGTTTTTTAATTTATAAAATGGAATTGGTAGATGACCTAACTTCTTAATTATGGTTATTCAAAGAATAAAATAAAAATAGACTAGAAAGAACAAAATAAGAAATAGAGCCAGAAAAACACAAGCCAAATGGCATGTCAAAATGGGATCTGTAACAGCATGGACAACAGAGCAAGACTCTGTCTCAAAAAAAAAAAAAAAGAGTGTCTTATTCCGAGGGGTTTTAGTGCATGCACTGCTCTATCCCATGTTAAGGGAGTGTGGCATTGGTAGAACGCATCATGGGTCTTTCGTGTTTTTTCCTTGGAATTTGTTTTCTTAGTTCAGACAATGGTAAATTGTAAAAGAAAATCTGTGGTAAAGTATCATGATTGTACAGTATTGGTTAAGATAACATTTTCTGTGTTTTTATTAGCTTCAAATTTTAGGAACTGTATTTAGTAGTACTGACTTGGGAAACATAGTAGAAGATTCTTTTTTTTTTTTTTTTTTTAATCACTTATTATTACTTGAAATGTTTTTCCTTAACTTTTTTCACATTTTTATAAGTTTGGCACAAACTATGAAGACTCTAAGGCTAAGAAAGAACACTGTGAAATTTTCATTATATAGACACTTTACAAATACTCTGATCTTTGCCGTGCTGGGTAAGCTATTTAATTTTTGTTATAATAAATTATCTTAATATTGTTATGTTCCTTCAAAGGTGACTTTTTATGTGTGTTGCAGCTTCTGTAGTATTTATGGTGTGGACAACTAAGACATTTAGAATTGCAAAATGCCAATCAGTAAGTATAATCTTTCTATTTAAACATTTGTTATTTTTATTTGTACTATTTTGTAGACTTTCGAAGAATTTAGTTTATGCTTGTAAGCAGAGGTGATTAGTGGAGATTTTCTTTCTACTTTGAACTATTTTTTACAGAGTTACAAAAAATTTTAACTCCTCCAAATGAGTTTGAAAAAGTTCCTTCTAAATCTCCTTTTCCTATTATGCCCTTTTCCCAAGTTCTTTTTATATATTTTGAAAACAAATTATCTTCCTATATACCCTAACAGGAAATTCTCTTCTTCCTGCACACCATGAAATTGAGTGGTTTTGTATGTAGACGGGACTTGAAATCTTAAGACTGCCATGTTTCTAGGATCATGTGTTCAATATGGGTATTCAAGAGATGTTTTCCACAGATTCTCATGTTGGAAGAAGATATATTTCTTAGAATATAAAAGGTTCTCTTTTGGGGATTTCTTAAGATTTGGAGCTTGTCTCTAGTGCTGTATAAATAATCGCAAAAAGCCCTCTGAAAATCCAGAGCTTTTGCTGCCTTAGAGACAATTTAATGAAAGAAGAGGCTGGACCTTCTGAAACTTCTTTTTTCTCCTTCCCTTGCCTTAGTATTTGCCACTTGAAATCCTAAGTATATGTTTTGCATTTTTTGTTTTTGAGATCTTTCTGTTAACCCAAAAATTTTATGGCAGGGAATATTTGTAACATTAAACAACCTTTTAGAAACATTTTGAACAATATAGGTTTCTTGAAAAAATATGTGCTTGTTTGTTTTGAAGGCTTACTGATTGGAAAGATTTCATTAGCACTTGTCATTGTGCACTATTTGAATGGGAAACCTATATAGTTATCAGAAAATTAACTTTTCATGTTTTAATTGTCCTTATTTTAGGATTGGATGGAACGTTGGGTTGACGATGCATTTTGGAGCTTCCTTTTTTCACTTATCCTTATTGTAATCATGTTTTTGTGGAGACCATCAGCAAACAATCAGAGGTACCTAACACAGGAAATTTCAAGTTGGCAAGCATTGGTCAATCACCTTCTATAGTGTCAAGAACACGTTTGTAGAAACCAGGGGAGTAGTCCTTGCTTTTAAGGACTATATAGTCAAGTAGGGAGATAAGCAAAACAAATGCAAGACAGTGAAAAAAGATGTATAGACTAGTCTGGGGTAAGATGGAAGAGGGATGAGGAAGACTTTTTTTTTTTTTTTGGGGGGGGGAGGAAGACTTTTTGAAAAGGCAGCGCTTATATTACACCTTGGGGAAAGGAATAGGACAAGAAATAACTGAACTAGGAAAGAATGTCCATTTTCTGGGGTGGTGGGAAAGGCATGAGATACTTTGTAGACCAGTGAGACATGCAGTTTGGTTAATACCATGTACTCATACTGGTGAGAAATCATTTGGAAGGGAGAGGTGGAGCCAAAATGACAAAAGACTTCTGTGTCAAGTTCAGAAAGTTGCACTTAAGACCGCATGTGGTGGGAGGCCTTACCTTCCTTGCTTTATCCCTCTGCCCCAAGGAAAGAACTTAAGTTCTTGTCCATTCTTTAGGAGAAAATGAAAAAGTATATACAGATTGAATATCCCAAATCCAGAATGCTCCAAAATCCAAAACTTTTTGAGCACTGACAGGACACTCAACAGAAGTGCTCATTGGAACATTTTGAATTTCAGATTTTCAGATTTGGGATGCTCAGCTGCTAAATATAACGTAAATATTCCAAAATCTAAAAATATCCAAAACTCTGAATACTTCTGGTCTCAAGCATTTTGCATAAAGGCTACTCAACCTGTATCAGTATGTGTGTTTCTCCTGTCCTTTTAAAAAGTATACAATAATATATATATATATATATATATATATATATATATATATATACAAACACACATACATACATACTTACATATACATGCTGTTCTGTACCTTCCTGTTTAAAATATATCTTTCTGACTGTGGCTCATGCCTATAATCCCAGCACTTTGGGTGGCCAAGTGGGTGAATCACTTGAGCCCAGGAATTGGAAACCAGCCGGGGAAACAAGGTAAAACCCCATCTCTACAAAAAAATTAAAATATTAGCTGGGTGCAGTGATGTGTGCCGTACTCCCAGCTACTTGGGTGGCTGACTGAAGTGGGAGGATGGCTTGAGCCTAGGAGGTGGAGGTTGCAGTGAACTGAGATCATGCCACTGCTACTGCACTCCAGCTTGGACAGCAGAGCCAGACCCATCTCAAAGAAACAAAAGTATCTTCCCATATCAGCATGTATAGAGCTATCACATTACTTTTAATGACTATATGGCATTTCATAACATGAATGTAAATGTAACATAATTTATATAAGCAGTCCCTGGTTATTTTGTTTAAAAAATAGATTTTTGCTATTATCAATCATGTTTTTAGAATGTTGTTGGACATCATCTTAGCAAACTTTTGTTAGTATAATATAAGGTAAATGAATTTTACTTTGATGGCTATTGCCAGATGACCCTCCAAAAAGGTTGTTTTGATTCACACTTTATCAGCAGTATTTTGATCTTATCACCTAGAAAATGTGGCCCAATCAATGGGCCTTATTTTCACCAATCAGATTAGCAACTTTTCTTTTTTTAGGGAATAAACTGACAAGTGGTAGGCAGAGAGGTAAGCCTGACATGGAGAAAGAAACAGCAGAAAGTTCCCTTCCCTCGACATTAAATATTGCTAAATTGCTTGGCAGAACAATTTTATCCACTTAGCTTTTACAAGTGGTTTGAGAGCTCTAGTTTTACAATTTCTTCATGATAATTCAGCTAATTTGAAAGTAAAATAATTATGTTTTCATTATTTTAAAGTATAAGACGTTTTAAATGTAGATTTCTTATATGATGACTTTTAGATATAAACTGAATATTGAACAAGCTTAAACATACTAGTAAAACTACTACTAATTTTTGCTATAGATATGCCTTCATGCCCTTAATAGATGATTCTGATGATGAAATTGAGGAATTCATGGTAACTTCTGAAAATTTAAGTGAGTAATATATTTTCTTTTTAAATGACCACTGTACATATTGTAACAGAAATACTGTACCTTTACCCAAGGTCACATACATTGTTTTTTTCCTATAAAATATTTTTAAACCTTTATCTTCAGAAGCCCTATTTTGGTAGACAATAGCAAAAAGAAAAGTCAATGATGAAATTTTCAAGACTATTAATGTAGTTTGAGCTTTTGTTACTCATTTGAGCTTATTACTCATTTCGTAAAATATTGAAATAGACTTTTTCATAAGTGTGGTTTGGTGTATATTGTGCTTAGCTGCTAAATAATGTTCATCTTGATGATTGTTGGGTTTCTTTGAGTAGCATCTTCTTGCTCTTTTTAAAGTATGTACACCTGTAATTTCTGGTCATGCCCAAAGCATTTCTACTTAATGGTTTTAATGGTGTTTTCATTCTTTCTATTAATTGCTACATAGCATTTTATCATTTTATTAATTTTATGATAATCTCAGCATCTGTTAAGGCAACATCAATAAGTAACTCAGATGTTGAGGGTAATTTTATCTTTGTTTCTTTTTTTTGGCTTAGTAACATTCTTTTTCACTTTTTATTTTGGTTCTCTAATACATCAATCAAATAGAAAACAGGAAAATAAATAGAAAAAGTCATCAAATCTAAAAGTAATTACTTTGAAAAGATTAGTGAAAAATGGTTTAACCTCTAGCTAGTCTAAACCAGAAATAAAGAGAAACTAGTGGACCCTTGAATAATGTGGGGTTAGGGGTGCCAGTCTCCTGAGTAGTTGAAAATCTCCTTATAACTTTTGACTCTCCCAGAATTTAACTACTGATAGCCAACTGTTGACCAGAAGCCTTACTGTTAGCATAGTTATCATATATTTTGTATGTTATATGTATTTTGTACTGTATTCCTACAATAAAGTAGGTAGAGGAAAGAAAATGTTATTAGATAGGAGAGGAGAGTCGGGAAAGGCAGACATATATGATGTAATTTTTATTGAAAAAAAATTCACATGTAGGTGGACCCGAGCAATTCAAACCCATGTTGTTCAAGGGTCAACTGTAGTACAGTAAGACAAACTTCTAATGTTGGAAATGATAGAGAGGACATTACTACAGTAAAAAAGGTAAATAAGGGAATGTTGTGAACAACTTTATGGTAATAAATTGGACAATCTGGATGAGACAGACAAATTCCTTGAAAAATACACATAACAACCCAATCTTAATTCTAACCCTGTGCCACTAAGTCTTGAGTAGATCTGGTCTATTTAAGAAATTTAAAAAAAAAATTGTTTTTAATTTAAAATCTTAGAACAGGCACGGTGGCTCACGCCTATAATCCCAGCACTTTGGGAGGCCGAGGCGGGTGGATCATGAGGTCAAGAGGTCGAGACCATCCTGGTCAACATGGTGAAACCCCATCTCTACTAAAAATACAAAAATTAGCTAGGCATGGTGGCGCACACCTGTAGTCCCAGCTGCTCGGGAGGCTGAGGCAGGAGAATTGCTTGAACCCAGGAGGCGGAGGTTGCGGTGAGCTGAGATCGAGCCATTACACTCCAGCCTGGGTAACAAGAGCGAAACTCTGTCTAAAATAAAAATAAAAATAAATAAAATCTTCGTATAAAGTAACAGGCTCAAATGGATTCACTAGTGAGTTCTTCCAAATACTTAAGGAAGAAATATTCTAATTTTACCAAAATCTTTAGAATATAAAGCAGGCGGGAGTACTTTTAAGGCCAGCATAACTGAAATGCCAAAGTCTAACAGACATACAAGAAAAAATTATAGACCAATATCATTAATGAGTAGACACATTAAAGTTATTTAAAGATATTAGCAAATAAAATCTAGCAAAGTGTAGAAAGACAGTCATGATCAAGTGGACTTTATCCCAGGGTTGCAAGACTGTTTTAACATTCCAAAAATTACTCAATATAATTCATTATATTAAAATAGTACATATAAGGCTGAGTGTGGCGGCTCATGCCTATAATTCCAACACTTTGGGAGCCCAAGGTAGGCAGATCACCTGAGGTCAGGAGTTCAAGACCAGCCTGGCCAACATGGCAAAACCTGTCTCTACTAAAAATACAAAAATTATCTGGGTGTGGCAGTGTGTGCCTGTAATCCCAGCTCCTCAGAAGGCTGAGACAAGAAAATCACTTGAACCCAGGAGGCAGAGGGAGGTTGCAGTGGGCCAAGCCACTGTACTCCAGCCTGGGTGACAGAGCAAGACTCTGTCTCAACAAAAAAATAAAAATAAAATAGTACAAATAAAAGAAGAAAGAAGAAAAAGATATGTAAGTATCTCAGTGGATGCAAATAACAAAAGCCTCAACAAACTAATTCTAAAATGGTATGAAAACACTCTACAGCTAAAATTCTATTTGGTGGTGAACACTTTCTTCTCAAGATTAGGGATCAAGTGCAAGGATATCTACACATCACTTTGATTCTGTGTTGTATGGGAGGTCCTATTCAGTGCAGAGAGGCAAAACAAAACTCCAACAAATGTAAAAGAAGCAGCATGTGGAAAGGAAGAAATAAAACTGTTTATTCTCAGGCAACAAGATTATATGTGGAAAATCCAAGGAGTCTACAGAAAAGAAAAAGTACAGTAGAACTAATAAGTGCCTGTAACAGTCATAGGGTATAGGTACAATATACAGAAATCAGTTGTTTTTGTACATATTAACTGAAAACAGTTGAAGGTAAAGTTTAAAATGTTATTTACCATACCTTCAAAAATAAAATATTCAGAATAAGTTTAATGAAAAATGTGTAAAACCTCTGCAATGAAGACTATGAAACAATGTAGAGATAAATTTTAGAATAAGTAAATGTAGAGATAGAACATGTGTCTGAATTGGAACTCTCAATATTAAGCTGTCAGTTTCACAATCAGATAAGTAGATTCATTATAATCCCGATTATAATTCTAGCTGATTAAAAAATATATATAATGGTTAAGTTGATTCTAAAATGTATATGGAAAAGCAAAAAGACCTAGAAGATCCTTAACATTCTTGTAGTTACAATATGAGTGAACCTTGAAAACATTATGTTAAGTGAAAGAAGCCAATCACAAAAGACCACATACTGTATAATTTTGGTGATATGAAAGGTCCAGGCTGGGCACAGTGGCTGATGCCTGTAATCCCAGCGCTTTGGGAGGCCGAGGAGGGCATATCACCTGAGGTCAGGAGTTTGAGACCAGCCTGGCCAACATGGCAAAACCCCATCTCTACTGAAAGTATAAAAATTAGCCGGGTGTGGTGATGGACACCTACAATACCAGCTACTTAGGAGACTGAGGCAGGGAAATCACTTGAACCCAGTAGGCGGAGGTTGCAGTGAGCATAGATTATGCCACTGCACTCAAGCCTGGACGACAAGAGCAAGACTACGTCTCAAAAAAAAAAAGAAAGTAAAAAAGGTCCAGAATAGGCAAGTCTATAGAGGCAGAGAGTAGATCCGTGGTTGTCAGAGGTTAGAGGAGGGAGAAAGTAGGGAGTGACTGCATAGGTTTGGGGTTTCTTTGCCGGGTGATGAAATTTTCCTAAATTGGATAGTCATGATGATTGTACAACTTTGTGAATATCTCAGAGTCTACTAACTGTACTTCAATATGGTATGTTAATTATATCTCAGTAAAATAAAATCAATGGATACTGATTTTAAGACATAGTGATTTCAGATTACAGCAATCCAGACAGTGTGGTATTGGCATAAGGATAGAGAAATCCATCAAGGTAGTAAAATAGAGTCTAGGAATAGACCCATGCATGTGTGGTCAGTTGATTTTTGACTAAGTCACCAAGGCTTACATGAGGAAAGGATAGTCTTTTTAGTAAATGGTACTGGAACAACTGGATAAATATGTAGAAAAAAAAATCACCTAGGCTTTTGCTGCACAGCTCACAATCATTAATTCAAGATGGATCACAGACCTAAATGGAAAAGCTTCAACTGTTACTCTTCTAGAAGAAAACAGGAAAATACTTTAATGATATTGGATGGGCTAATTTCCCATCACATGGACACAAAAAGCAGTAACCATTAAATTAAACAATGAGACTTTACCAAAATTAAAAATCTGTGCTCATCAAGAAGAATTTAAGAAAATAAGGCTAGCTACAGCGGGATATTCTCAATACATATATATCTGACAAAGGTCTTATATACCAGAATATAAGTAGAATTCCTATAAATCAATAAATGATAACCCATGTAGCAAAAAATGAAGAGAAGACTTGTGTAGACACTTCAAGGAAGACATAGGAATGGCCAATAAACCCATTGAAAGGTGCTCGATATAATTGGTCATCAAGGAAATGCAAATTAAGACCATAACGCCAAGAGCTACCACACATCTGCTACAGTGGTTAAAATTAAAAAGTCTGATAGTATGAACTATTGGAGAAGATGTGGAACAGCTGGCTCTCTCATACAGTCCTTGAAGGAATGTACAGCAGCACGACCTCTTTAGAAAGCAATATGAGCTTCTTACAAAGTTAAGCATATACTTACCTTACAGTCTAGCTGTTCCACTCTAAGGTTTTTACCCAGAATAATGAAGCAGATGTCTACAGAAACACAATAATGTTTACAGCAGCTTTATTCTTAGTAGTCCAAAACTGGAAATAACAAAATTATCTACGAACAGGTGAAAAAATAAAGAAATTGTTGTATATCCATACAATAGAATACTTTCCAGTATAAAAAGTAACCAGCACTCTGTAACATGACTAAATCTCTGAATTGTTTATATTGCATGAAAGTAGCCAAATCCAAAAGTATGTAGACTCTCTATACTGTGGTTCTATAAATGAAGTTCTTGAACAGGTAAAACAAACTATAATGATTATCTAAATCAGAGCAGTGGTTGCTTTTGGTGAGGTGGGGATTGACTAGAAAGGAGCTTAAAGAACCTTTTGTGATAATGGAAATGTTAACTGTATTAATTGCATGGCAGTTACTCAAGTGTATATATTTGTCAGGTTTCTTCAACTATACACCTAAAATTTGTATATATTTTATATATTTATATGTGTGTGTGTGTATATATAACACACACACACACACACACACACACACACACACTTCAGTGTTTAAAGATCACTGTATTCCCTAAGATAAATGTTGGGGTTTCAGATATACCAGGAAAACATTTTTTTGATTGAGGAACCTCATCTTCATTTATTACATCAGCTTATGTTATAATTATCCTAGTTTATGGAGAAACAATATTTGCAAATTAGTATGATAGCAAAAGTGACTGCTTACCAAGCATGGATTGTGTGTCAGGCATTTTATATGTGCTAACTTGTTCAGTGGTTACCAAAACTCTATGAAGTAGATGCTATTATTATACCCAGTTTATAGTCAGAAACACTAAGTCACAGGAATGTAATTGCTTTCCCCAAGGTTCCAGTGAGGCAGTCTAGTTCCAGGACGCAGGTACTTAGCCTTTGCTCTACTGAAACTGCAAACATACAGAAGATCCTTGGTCAAATATGAAAGAAATCTTGATCCTTCCTATCGTCTTCATGTCTTACACACATTTCAAAATTTGTACATCAGGGATGTAAAGCGTACCCAAAGACGTATTTTGTTCTTGAATATATCATGAATTCTGAAGATTTTTAAGTCCATAAACTTTAAAATAATTACAGTTAAGGAAATATGTATGCATGTTTACTTTTACAGGAGTTTGTTTAAACTCCTCTAAAACTAGGATTCAAACAAGAAACTTGAAAACCTGGTGGTTCTGACAAACAGTTGTCAAAAAATCTGTAAACTTTTTTCATATATCTTTTCTACATTTCCAAATGGTAAGTCCTGCATCTGCCTAAAGTTTCCACTATTAACCCTCCATTTAAAAAAAATGTAATTTTTTTCTTATTAGGTTATTAAATTTCTAAAAGAAAATATTATTTTATGATTTTATATATATGTTTATAATGTCTCTTGTAGCTGAAGGAATAAAATTAAGAGCCTCAAAATCAGTTTCCAATGGAGCAGTTAAGCCTGCCACTTCTGATAACTTTGTGAGTATAGTTTATATTTAGTACAATCTTAGTCTTCACTACTTTAGAGACCTGTATGAGTGTCATATTCGTCGACTCTCAGAAGACGAATTTTTTTTTGTTATATTTTTGTTGTTATAAAAATTAGTGTTGCTAAGTAGCAATCCTGGTTGTCCATAACTGAAATATCTTCGTTGTAGATCTCACTTGTCACCTGCTGTTCCTAGGCCAGCAACATGACCATCATCTGGGAACTTATTAGAGATGCAGAGTCTCGGGCCTACCCCAGATGCTCTTGAATCGGAATCTGCTTTTCAGAAAGATTCCGTAGGTTGTTTATCTGCATATTCAAGATTGGAAAGCTTTGTTCCAATAAAAGCTTGTGTTAACTTTTCGGCATATGAAAGTGATTTTTGAAGCCATTTTAAATAACATTTGTTAACTGTTGGTAAAGAACTTTATGTGTTACCTACACAGTTACCAAAATTAACAGATTTTTTTTTGAAGTGGGAAGCTTGAATAAAATTGTAAAACATTGGGCAGAGATAAGCTAAATAATACTTTCTGCATAAAAATATTTTTGAAGGCAATGATATAAAATGGAAATGTCTGTCATACAGTTTTGTACTTTCTTACAACTATATGTGCTGTGATTGATACTCTGTAAAAATTTATGTATGTGTATGTGAGTTCTGACAGGATAGATATGTGAAAATATGTTTTATCTGTTCAGTTTGGCAAATTCTCTAATTTTTATTTTTGATGACATAATTTTTAAAAGTATGTTATTTGTGTAGTTTTATAGTAATTTAAATTCTTAAAAATTATAATACTTTCAATTATCTAGTGTTAGATGTGTTATACTTTCAACTTTTTTTTTTTTTTTTGAGATAGAGTTTCACTCTTGTTACCCAGGCTGGAGTGCAATGGCGCGATCTCGGCTCACTGCAACCTCTGCCTCCTGGGATCAGGCAATTCTCCTGCCTCAGCCTCCCGAGTAGCTGGGATTACAGGCACGCACCACCATGCCCAGCTAAGTTTTTGTATTTTTAGTAGAGATGGGGTTTCACCATGTTGACCAGGATGGTCTCGATCTCTTCACCTCGTGATCCACCCGCCTCAGCCTTCCATACTTTCAACTTTTTAAGTATTTTTCTTTTATTCTATATATATATGAGAGTTTATTTTAAAGCTTAGTATTTTCAAACATGTCAAGCGAATACATTTTCATTTCTCTAAAGTAAGTATAATTAGCTCTTAAGCAGAAACTGGGGGCCTTGTATCTCACTGACTTATTTCTGCTTGAGACCCACTCAGAGAATTGGGGTTCCTATTAATGCTGGCTTAGTTGCTTGTTTCTCTCTAGATTAGCAAAATGTAATTAATACTAGAACCAGACCATTCCATGTATCCATGTAGATAATAAAGAAAAATTTAGATTTATTTATATTGTCAACCAAAATATTCAGTATACCTTTTATTTTCTTTCTCCTAGTGAAATAACTATAAGCAAGTTTTCTGTTAAAAATAGATAAGAGGTTACATAGATCAGATAGATAAGATATATGGATAGATGGATAAGATAGATTAGACAGAGGATAAACAGAATAGATTAGATAAAATAGGTTGGAGGGGTGGATAGATTAGATGGATGGATGGATGGATGGATAGACAGATAGATAAAGATAGACAGACAGATAGATACCTCAGCTGACCTGCTCTCCTTTTCTTGCCTCCTGTAGGGAGCTCAGCATAAAAATAAATAGGCTTTTCTAAAGTTAGAATATTTGAGGTCAGGCACGGGGGCTCATGCCTGTAATCCTAGCACTTTGGGAGGCTGAGGTAGTGGATCACTAGAGCTCAGGAGTTTGAGACCAGCCTGGACAACATGGTAAAACACTGTTTCTACTAAAAATACAAAAATTAGCTGGGTGTGGTGGTGTGTGCCTGTAATCCCAGCTACTCAGGAGGCTCAGGCAGAACCCAGGAGGCAGAGGTTGCAGTGAGCCAAGATTGCACCACTGCACTCCAGCCTAGGCAACAGAGTCAGACTCTGTCTCAAAAAAAAAAAAAAAAAGAAAAAGAAAAGAATATTTGTATTATCTTTTTTTTAAAAAAAGTTATCAACTCACATATAAGAACTCGAACAAATTAGGAAGCATAATGAGTGTGGCATAGCAAAAATTCAATATCCTTGCTAGCTATTTTCTGTCTTAGGAATGAACGTTGTGTTTTTACTGTGATTTCTCAGGACAAAAAAGTATCACTTCATACATCTAACTAAAACCAAGATGAAGTGTAAAAATCTGAAATCCAATTTTTGTTTGTGTGTGTAAGAAAGCACTGGCATAATTTCTGTATGGCATGAGTGCCAACTTCTTAGGACGTACATGGAGACTAAAAGAATATCAAGTATTTTCATTTAAACACTCAAATTTTATGTACATTCTGTTTAAAAAATTCTGCTCTCTGGTGATATTAAGCAAATGCTAAGTATAAATATTTCTACAGGATGAAGATTTGAAGTGGGTGGAAGAAAATATTCCCTCTTCATTCACGGATGTGTAAGTACCTTCTGTTACAGTTTTTTTTTTTTTTTTTTTGAGACGGAGTTTTGCTCTTGTTACCCAGGCTGGAGTGCAATGGCGCGATCTCGGCTCACCGCAACCTCCGCCTCCTGGGTTCAAGCAATTCTCCCGCCTCGGCCTCCTGAGTAGCTGGGATTACAGGCACACGCTACCATGCCCAGCTAATTTTTTTGTATTTTTAGTAGAGACGGGGTTTCACCATGTTGACCAGGATGGTCTCAATCTCTTGACCTCATGATCCACCCACCTTGGCCTCCCTCTGTTACAGTTTGATTATAAATTTTAGGCTTTAGTTTAAAAGGGGTCATTCTCATCCTTTGTTATGTGCTTTTCAAACCTCACACTTCATATTCTGGGTAAGCCCCTATCACCAGTAAATGGCCCTTACAGAACTACAAAGAAAAACCCTGGCTTGTTTCATTTTTCACTGTACAGCAATCATTTTAAAACTAGTGGCATTTTAAAACTAGCAATCATTTTAAAACTACAAAATCCTTTTGTAGTACAGGTATGCTGGCCAGGCGCAGTGGTTCACACCTGTAATCCCAGCACTTTGGGAAACCAAGGTGGGTGGATCATGAGGTCAAGAGATCGAGACCATCCTGGCCAACATGGTGAAACCCCATCTCTACCAAAAATACAAAAATTAGCTGGGCGTAGTGGTATGAGTTTGTAGTTCCAGCTACTTGGGAGGCTGAGGCAGGAGAATTGCTTGAACCTGGAAGGCGGAGATTGTAGTGAGCTGAGATCACACCACTGAACTCCATCCTGGTGACAGAGCAAGACTCTGTCTCAAAAAAAAAAAAAAAAAAAAAACCAAAACCAAAAACTAGTGACCTATAACCAACTCTAGCTTTTTCTGATCTGCAGTTATCATGATCATTTCATTTTTTTCCTCCTCCTCCTCCTTCTTCTTTCTTCTTTTCTTCTTCTTCTTTCTTCTTTCTTCATTTTTTGTAGAGATGGGGTTTCACCATGTTGGCCAGGATGGTCTCAATCTCCTGATCTTGTGATCCGCACGCCTTGGCCTCCCAAATTGCTGGGATTACAAGCAGGAGCCACCATTCCTGGCCTTCATTTTTTTTTCTATCATGGAAAACATCAAACTTGCTTTTTAAAGGTAACCACAGCACCATGTACTGTGGAAAGCTTTGTATTGGGGAAGCTTTTGGAGGAAAAACATGAGCATAGGAATCTTCTCTGGAAACTTTGAGCTATTCAGGATCCTCTTTATCTATATCCTGTTTGAGACACGAATTCCAGATAATTGTTTCCATAGTAAAGAAATAGAATAGCCAAGTGTGATAACATTTTCACATATTGGTCTTTCCCTTCCTGGCCCCCATCTGGTTTCTGTTTAGATAGTTTCTGTGTAGTATGATACTCCTTTTGCCTGAAGAATTTCCTTTACCTTTCTAATTCTTGTAGTACAGGTATGCTGGTAGTAAATCTGTCAGATTTTTGTTTGTTTGAAAAAGTCTTTGTTTCACCTTTATTGAAGATAATTTTTGTGGGAATACAATTCTTCATTGACTTTGTTTTTTTCTTTCAACACTTAAAGGGTTGGTCACTTGAATGTCTTCTGGCTTTCATAGTTTCAGAAAGATGTCTGCTTTAGTTCTTTTTTTTTTTTTTTTTTTTTTTGAGACGGAGTTTCACTCTTGTTACCCAGGCTGGAGTGCAATGGCGCGATCTCGGCTCACTGCAACCTCCGCCTCCTGGGTTCAGGCAATTCTCCTGCCTCAGCCTCCTGAGTAGCTGGG
>CAUYOR010165962.1:0-59649 GCA_963573925.1 Callimico goeldii | reverse complement strand
CACACACACACACACACACACACAAGCACATTATTTTATTTATCTTCTACTTTACACTCTGTGGGAGGGTTCAACTTAGTCTAAATCACTCGATACCATGAAAAATATTCTTTCCTGATTCACTCAGTCAGTGGCCCCTCTTCGTTTGCACTGTGAGCCCATCAGTGTGCTAGGGACAGGGTGTAGCCAATGTGCTGGCAGTGTGGGGAAGGCAGGGTGTGTTTGGGCAGCTGGTGCCCTATGGCTTGAGAGGAAAATTAGGCCCATTTGTGGAGCTTGCTTTATTTATTTGGAAATGGATGTCATGCTGTCACTCAGGCTGAAGTGCAGTGGCACAATATCGCTCCCCACAGCCTCCAACCAGCCTCCAGAGTAGCTGAGACAACAGGTGCTAGCCACGGTCCCTAGGACCACAGAAGCTAGGACCACCAGACCCAGCTATTTTTGTTTGTTTGTTTTTGTAGAGATGGGGTCTTATTACATTGCCGAGACTGACAATTTCAATCTCCTGGCCTCAAGCAATCCTCCTCACTTGGCCTCCCAAAGTGCTGGAATTACATGCATGAGATACCACACTCAGCCACTGTGGAACTTTATATAAATGCCCGTATTTTATAAATTACCTGCACCCCCCCACACACACACACATGCACAATATTAAAAACAATTTCCACAACATTTTCTGATGTGCAAAGCTGAGAACCATTATTGTAAGAAGGTGCTGAGTAGCATTTGCGTGGAAATGGGGAACCAGATGGTCAAGAAACCTGGACAGGTTAAGAGACGTATTTTCATGAAGGGGCTTTTAGTTTCCCTAAGGAATCCAAGGCATAGGCACCAAGAGCTTCCAACAGGGCCGCACTGCGTTTGGGAGCCTGCCTCTCCCTGCAGAGCCAGAGCACTCACAAAACCACCAGGGCCCAGCCCAGCCAGGGCTGCTGGGGTCTCAGGGAGGGCGGGGCCCCAGGGGCAGGGGAGGAAGGGATGGAGATTGGAGACACCAGGAAGTAGAACCCAAGCCCCGACTGAAGATCTGGGAATGGGAGGGGCAACAGCAGAAAGGAAGAGGCATAGCACAGTAATGATCCTAACATTTATTGATCACTAGTGTGTGCCAGGCACCATACAAGCACTTTACTCACATTATGTTATGTGAGCCACACAGCCACTCTGTGTGGTAGTTAACAAAAATATCTCCACTTTACGTGCAAGGAAACTGAAGCCTAATACATGGCCTCGGGTCATATAGCTACTCAATTACAGAGCAGGCACTGGGTTCTGGTGACTGTCTCCAGGTGACCCATACTCTAAAACAAGGTATGACTCTGCCTCCCGGTTTCTGTCCTGAGAAAGTGGATGGGATTGGTGCAGAGTCCTACGACATGGAATCTCAGGGAATGCTGTGCGCAGGTAGGAACCTAATGCTTGTTCAGGAACTGACACGTGCTTCTCTAATGGACTGTGCTGGGCTGGTTTTGTTTGCCCACCCAGGCTTAAGCACATGGTGTGTGCTTGATTCCTTGAGCACAGGGACCCTCTGCTGTGCCTCAGAGGTAGCTATTGACAGCTGTTCTCACGGCAGGTACTCAGGCACCTGTTGACTGGCTCATCAAATGTGCATAGAGCATTGTGTATGGGAAGGACAAGAGGCAGGAGAGTTCCCTAGTTCTCACTGAAAAACGAGTAGCCATAGGCCCATCCACATCACTACCCTTGGCTTCCGTGTACTCAAAGCTTGGATCGGTTTCCTCTGTCACTCTATGCAATGTACCACACAGACATCCCATAACTGACACTGTTAGTAATTGTTGGTCTCCTAGTGAGGTTTCCAGAGACAATGGTTGGGTTTAGAAAAGATAGTAGATTTGTCTCCATGAATACCTTTCTCAGGAAAGCACACAGGTTTACCTCCCTTTTCACCTATGAGAGAGCCTTTCTTCTAACTACCCCTTCTCCCCACAATGCCCCCTGTGCCCTTCCAGTCCCTTCTCTGTCCTTGCCATGGACAGTGCATTTTACATGAAGCTGTAAAATTTGATGACAGCTTTCCTTGTCAATGTGGCCCTTATGCTGATCCCTCAGTGATATACTGTCCTGACCCTTCAGCAGTTGAGCAGCCTCATTGCAGATGAGAGAAAAGAGACAGAGAGAAGCAAAGAGGGAGTGAGACCCACAGAGGCAAGGCTGACAGTGACGCACAGAAGAGAAGAGAGGGAAAATGTGTGAGGAGGAGGCCAGCCAGGGGGAGCATGAGGAATACATTCAAGGCGGGAGGGAGGAGAACAGCCAGAGGCCCTGTTTTCCATCGCCCTTGTTCTTTTTGCTTCCAGTTAGATGAATGAGTGAATCTGCGTGTGAGTGTGTGTGTGTGTGTGTGTGTGTGTGTGTGTGTGTGTGTGTGTGTGTGTTGCGTATGTGTGTACCTGTGCGTGACAAGGCAACAGGAATCTAATTCTGGGCAGCATTGTGACAAGCTTCAAACCCAGAAAAATTCTGACCAGGGCAAAATTAAGTATCTTTAAAGAAACCAACTAATGAACTCATGAAATTTGGGGGTGAGGGGTTAATCCCTGGCCAGGAGGTTTCCCAGGTGCAGCTGGTGTGGAGAGCTCTCCCTTTGCTCAGGACACCTCTGGGGCTCCGAGGCACCCCTTTCTGAGGCGGCACTGCTGCTTATTTGTCCTCAGATGATCAGAGCAAAGGCACCACTTTTATCAGAAAGTGTCAGCTCATTTACAGAAGGGACTTTCTTTTCCTTCTGCCAGGCAATGAGGCACGTCTTCGGGCATCTTTAAAAAACTCACAAAGTCTGACAGTAGGCGGAGCCCCAGTTTATGTTATAAATATTTGCTCCCATGAAAACCTCCTGGACTTGATTTTAACAGCCCCAAGGGAGGTTGTTTTGCTGACTACAGAGTTGCTGAAATAAAACCAGTTGGAAAAGAATCTTACGGAGCACCATAGTGGGGAAAACCCACACCTACCCCTCCAGGTGTCCTACCCAGGGGCCTTCCTTGTTGTTCATTTATCTCATTTCTCTTCCAGTCTCAGGCAGGGATCTCTTTGGCAGGGTCCCAGCGCCCCAGCCCTACATCTCCCCTGTCTGTTCTGAGCAAGGGCCCACACCGAGTGCACAGATCCTAGCACAATGCCACGCTACAGCTTACACGTGATTCAGCGCCTACAGCACTTTGCCTACATTTCAAACTAATAGGCAGTTTAGGTGTTCTCCTTTCAGCTTCATGTGTAGAGGTGGAGGCTGCAATGAATGCCAGCCCATGGTGTCTAGGTGATTAGATCTGTCTGCAGAATGCAGGTAATTTGTGTTTCTGCTTTGTGCAATTGGCACTAATGCACATGCATAAAATGGAGCCATCTTCCAAAACACATGTCAAAGAAATATATTTACCAGGCACAAAGGCTGGGAGCAGAAGAATTGAACTCTAATGATAACATGTTTGTAGAAAAGTGATGCACTTAAGTTATTATGTATGAAAACTATTGGCAAAATTGTCAGTCTAGGCTCGTTAGAGAGAAGAGGGATGAATAAGAGGGGTGGGTCTGCCCACTGGAATTGAGGGACACAGAGCTGTGTGAGGACATAGATTACTCGGGGGAAAGGCAAATAAAATGAGAATTAAAGGTTCTGAGGTAGAATTTAAAAGAGAAACAGGAGAGGATTTCATAGGTCAAAGGGAGATTGGCAAGAATAGAGCTGGGAACAGGATCCTATAATGAACCAGCTTTTCGCTCATACTTTCTGTACTTCATAGTCCTTTTGCTTAAATAAATGGAGCTGGGGCATTTTCCATTTGTCCTTATCTCCTGCATTTCATCATGCCTCTGTTGACCCCAGGAGCCTTATACCAGATTCATATTTTTTTCAGTATATTCTGTTATACTGTGGTAGCTATGCTCACTACAACTTTATGCATTTTGTTTTATATTTTACTTTTATACTTAGACCTTGATGTTGGTTTGCATTTTAAGAGTAGGACATTAACACCCTGACCCTGATTTCGTATTCAAAGCAAATGAGGTCCAGGGAAGAAGGGCTTATGGAGGTCACTGCCTGAGACAACTTTAGTGATTAAGATGAATTGCACATCCTCAGGCTCCTGCGGTGAAACCCTCCCTATCTCTAAAATGGGAATAAAACCACGGGCCCCTTCTACTTTTCTCCTGCCAACACGGCAGACTTTGAGGAGAGTTACACCAGAGGAGCATATCAACGTGATCACTTGACATATTTTGATAGCAGACAAAGGCATCACAATGATTAATTCAAGATATTAGATCATTGAAAACTTACAATGAGTGTACATGCTCGCTCACTCTCAAAGACACACACACACACACACACACACACACACAAAATACATTTCCATCCCACCTCTTCCAGCAGAGCTCAACTTGTAGCAGCCCATTCATACTCTACCTTGGGGTTTAGAGTACAAATAAACTGTACAGTAGATTCCACATCCATGGACAATCTAGAAAAGGACACTAAGCTCTCTTTTCTCGCTGTTGGCATGCCTCTCTCCAGGGACTCTTGTGGATATGAGTGCCTACTAATCCTTGCAGAACCCTAAGCAGGGAGGCAAATACTGTACTGTGCCTACTACCAGATGAAGAAAGAAAGGAGCCGGCAACACAGATGATTTATCCAATGTGGTTTACAGATTTGGTCTTCAAAAGTAGCCAGAGGTCCTATTCTTTATGTGGACTGATTCAAAATTTAATTATTGCAGGTAGTCTGGTCCCTCTCACACCCACAGCAAAGACCCTGTTTATTGCATCCTTGGGGCCATCTTTAGAGCAGGACATTTAAAAAAAGCCATTAGCTGGGTCTTAAGGGTCTCAGTCCACTGTTTTCAGGGAGAGCTAAACTCAGTTGGGTAAACTGAGTTTTCTCACCACTCACTCTCATTCTTTTCCTTTTTATCTTCTTCAAATTCCTAAGTCCACCAACTCCTGGGAAGAACAGAAACATTCTGGCATTCTCTCAAAAACCTTGGTCCCATATATTGAGAGGCTCCAGAAATACAAAATGTACATTTGAAGAAGCCATCAGCTCTGATCAGTTTTAAAGCCAGATCTGCTCAACATGTGCAGAAAGAAAATAGCAACATAAACAGGAGGAGACAAAGACAAGAGTTTTTTTTAAAAAATCATCAGCCGAGCTGTAGAACCAAGCTGTGACTGGGAGGGAAGGCAAGCGGGGGCTCAGACTGGGAACCTGATTTGCGTGCGGCAGAGAATGCTCAGAATCGCATTCTTCTCAGATTTGTTAATTTCCCTGCTCTCTAGCTCTGATGGGGGCTTTTTCACCAGAGCATATATTCTTTATGCAGCGTATTATAAATCCATATCTCCCCAGGAGCTGATGCACAGGCAGCCATGCCATTGTCAGTCTAGCCCTTGACGGGGACTTGGTCTAGACCAGCCGCACTGCTCTGCCGTGTGGTCCTTAACCCAGCGCTGCCTGTGCATTGCCAGATGATTGCATTTCATTTAACAGCTCTGCCCTTCTGTAGCCTTGGTGCAGAAGGTCCCCCAAGCCCATCAGATATGGCTTTTTGGTGGAGAGACGTAATGCCACGGGACCAGAGGACTGCCAGCTTATTTCCTTTGTGACTGAAAATCCCATTTCAGCCTAGGATGGCAAAGGCAAACAATTTAATGCATTAACCTGCACTGACTCCTCACCCAGCTGCTTCCCATCTGATTGAAGGGTAAGAAGGTTAATTATTCCCAGGCTCATCTTCAGACTTCACAGACCATATCATCACGGCTGGCAGGGGTGCCTGGTCTGGCTGAACCCAGGCTGTGGAGGCCGGTGGTGGTAATGGAATTGGCGGCTGTTCCTGCTGCTGCTTCCCCAGCTTCACTCTTTGATATCAGAAGGGTAAGTCATGATGTCAAACACACATGTCCCCATTTTCAGATACCAAGAGTACAAGGAGTGATGGTTTTTCTTACTGCACAGTGTGCTTTGGACAATCTGCCCAACTGTGGCAGTGCACCCTTCAGCCATTGATGATCTCAGTAGACACCACTGGCGGGATGAGCACCTTCTCCTTACAAATCCAGTGTGGAGGGAGACAACAGAGCTAGAACCCTGGGGAGCTACAGCCTCTGGGAATGAGTTCCAGGCACAGTAAGAAGTAGAGGAGACTGGCTGATGCCAATGTGGGGGCACTATCTGTCCAGGTCCCAGAGCAGGGGAGCCACCCATGGATGAGAGAACATCTTTTCAACCAGTGCAATTGGAGAATGAGACAGAGAAAGAATGAGGCAGGCAGGGGAGAGGAGCTTCTACTATAGACTATCTCTACTCCCCCTCCCAGCCCCTTCACCCCCTTGAGGACATCATCCTTAAAATATATTTCATTTCACAGCTGCATTATGGTACCACAAAATCCTGGGAATCCAATTTAAGAACAGATTACCTCCTCACTTACTTCATTTGAAGCAATTACATGTTAATTTTCATTGAAACCAGCCTAATGCATACCAATCTGATGCTGCAATCTCATTTGAATACTTAAGGGAACATCCACAGAGTTTGGGGGCTCCAGAGATTTATATTTAAAGGGCCACTTCATCATTCCTTTTGTTGGTGGGCTCTCATCTATTTTTAGTCTCCTTTCCATGGCCCTTGAGGACAGAAGTTCTCTCCTGGTGAAACAAGAGCAGATCAGGTTTCTCCAAAACAGCAATACCTGTCCTTGGAGAGGAAGCCCATGTTCCGAGTTTTCTTTCTTCTCTCTGCCATTTACGTGATGTGCGATTGTGATGAAAACACCTCCATCTTGCTTTATCTTCCTTCCAAAGTCAAGATTTATTCTCTGCCGTCTGCACAGGAGATATGCAATGCCAAGTCCCAGCCTTTTGCCAGCCTCAATCTATGCTCAGCCCTCTCAAATTGTTGATTACTATATATTGTATTCCCAACCATTCACCTAAGGAGGAAATAGCTTTCTAGACAAGCCCTGTGCATTGATTGCAGCCACTGGTAATTAATAATACTCAGGGACTTTGGAATCAGCTGGTCTTTTAGTTTTAGAACAGGAAAGTTTAAAAAAGGCTTATCTGCTCAACTTATGCATTGAAAATACTAAAGAAATTCATGTTTGAAGCTACAACTTAATTAGATTGTATGACTGTAAAGGACCCTGAAACTATTGTGAAGATGTGACATAATGTGTTTTATATTATGTTGCAATTAATCTACGATGACATGAAGGCTGGCAGATGGGAGTGACAAGATTGATTTAAATCAAGTTAGTGAGGAGTCATTGGTCCCAAAGCAGCCCACGTTCTTCTTCAGTTTTCAGTTAGGTACTTGGGGGTATGAGGACAAAGAACCGGACAGATACCTATAACTAACAGCTCAGTATTGCCCCGAAGTAGGACAGGTGTCTGGGGTACTTTATATTCTGTACAATGCTCATTTATTTAGCGCCCACAGTGTGCTTGTTCTTCGATTCAGAAATAGAGCAGTAAAGCATTTTTTAAAGTGTGAAGCCCCTGTTCTCATGGAATTTAACATAAGCAAAACCCCAAAAAAACAAACACATCAGACAGTAAATCCAATGCAGACTGATAAATTCCTCTGCGGACAACAGGAAGTACAACTAGGGGTACTATTTTATTATTGGTGGATCGCATCGGTCAGGCAGATTTGAGCCTGCGAAGAATCAAAGGGTCTGGTTGGTCTACTTCTTTAGTGTTGATTACATTAATGCTTTATATATCAGAATATTTCAAAGCCCTTTATCAAATCACAGTCCTTCACTTCTGAGAATAATGACTTGTCACTCCTTCCACCAGTAAAAGCTTAGCTTGGAAGGGCCAAAGTATTGTCCATTATATGACCAGGAAGCAAAACAAGGTGGGACATAGACGAGGGAGAGGAACCAGGCTCAGAGCTTCCAGTCTGAAGACCGACACACTTTCCTAACCTTTTCAAACTCCATCAACAAGAGAAGGAACAAAAAGCAATGCTCCCTTTCCTTATGGAGAGGTTGGCAAATATTCTCTTTGTCTTCATGTAGCAAGATTGAATAACATTTGCATTGCTAGAGGGATAACTAGACTGATAGAAAGTAGTTGCAATACAAAGAGACAATCATTTTAAATGAACACTCATGATTTCTAATAGAAATTTTCCAACGCAGAATTCGAAATAAATGTGAGTCATTTTTGGAACTTTGGACTTCTATGACTTTGGGGGGCTGACAAAAGTCTGCCTTGATCAAAGGAGGCCAGGAAATAGTCTCACCTCTTGAGAAAATATTAGCATACGAAGCTCTGCATTGTCCTCCATGGACACTTTCCTTCTTACTCTCCTTCGACCTGGGCTCCCCGCAGCATTTTTTTTTCTTCCCTACACCTATATTTCATTCATTCACATGATATTAATTAACTGCATTAGTTTTCAAGTCTGCAAATGAGGATAGCATCACGGAAGGGGGCTGAGCCATCTGTCAGATGTGATGAAGAAAGGTCTGTAACTGTCATCCTCAGCAGAGCTCATGCTTTTGGCTGGATCGTAATAATCATGACTTGCATTTCCATGGCTTATCACAGTTTCCCAAACCCATGTGTGCGTTCCTTCCATATCTCCAGTGCTGTGCACTATGCTAGGTGCCTGTGGTAGAAAGAACACTCCTGCTCTGAATGACACTGAGGACACCCTACAGTTACTACTGTGAAGGTGATTAAGTACAGGATGCAGTGACAGTCCAGAGAAGAGGTGCGGGCACTCATGTGTCTGTCTGCTTTTTCATTTCCCAACCTTCTCTGCCTTGCTCTGTATCCAGAAACTGCATTCCCTATAATTCCCAGGCTTCCTTGCCCTGTGGCTTCAGCATTGTCTTGGTCAGTGGAAGAGTCAGAGAAAGTATCACCCCCTACTTCTGCTTGGGTACTATGCAAGGGCAGTGTCTCCCAGTGGCTCCAGCCCCTACCTCTGTGGTCCCAGCACCTGCTGACTTGGCCTGGCCCCCACTTCAAAGCAGTGTCCCACCTGGTGTCCCTCCAGCCCTATGGATGTGTATGGATATGGGAGTAGTCTAATCGGCCATTGTTTACTCCCTTGCTTGCCTCGCCTTCTCCTAGTGAGCTTCTCAGCCCTCACATCACAGGTGCAACCAAGTCCAACTACCGTTGTACCGAGAGTGGCTTCTGACGAATACGGTGCCTAATCCAGGGAAATAGGAGACAGGAGAAATGCTCCAAGAGACGCAGAGAAGTCCACAACTGAGCTGAGTTTGGAAGCAGCTATAGCAGTCAACCAAAGGATGAATGGGGCAAAGAGCATTACAAGGGGGAGGATGAGCATGTGTAAAGGCATTTTTAGGTTGTTTTGCTTATTTGTCCCAATAAAGAAAGGATCTTCCCAGGTTGAGAGCTGATGAAGGAGCAGGGCTCACCAGCCCTTGCCACACAGTATGTGAATGATTTGCATGTAAAGGCTCCTACAAGGTTTGAGTGATAATCAATGAAGGGAGAGGAACGCAACATCATCATTTTGTAAATTAAGCAAACATTAGAACAACAAGGTCAAGTGGTCACGGAAACACTGAGTCATGGCTTCTTCAATAGCTCCTGGGTCCCCGGCTACTGTGCATTCGTAGAATGGAACATCACCGTCCAGACCACGACTGAGCCTCCTCTTACAGAGCCAAATGCCTTGGGAATTTTGTGTGTTACAAATAAATGTTACATTTTTTTATATTCCTTTGTCGTCTGCCCTAATGTTTTCTTTTTTTCAGCTTTATTGAGGAATAATTGACAAATAAAACTTGCATATATTTATGTTGTGCAATCTGATGCTTCCCTATTCATATACATTGAAAAAAGATCACTGCAACCAGGCTAATTAACATGTCTATCACCTTGTCTCCTCACCATTTTACTTTTCTTTTCCTTGCGATGAGGATACGTGATATCCACTCTCCGCATATTTCAAGTAGGCCGTCCAGTTAACTACAGTCACCATGCCATTCATTAGATCGCCAGAATTATCCTACGTAACTGAAACTTTGCACCCCTTCATCAGCATCTTCCCATTCTCTCCCGCTCCACCCACCCTAGACAACCAGTAGTCTACCCTGCTTTCATGAGTTTATTTTTTAGATCAACGTGTAAGTGAGATAATTCAGTATTTGTGTTTCTATGTCTGACTTATTGCACTTAGTCTAAGCCCTCCACATTCATCCATGTTGCTGAAAATGTTATCATAGAATCTAGCAATCCCACTTGTGGGTATATATCCAAAGAGAATGAAATCACTATCGCAAAGGATTTTCCTCACTCCCATGTTCACTGCAGCATCAGTCACAATAGCGAAGATATGGAAGCCACCTAACTGTCCAACTAGAGATGACTGGATAAAGAAAATGTAAACATCTGTAGAACGTCTATGCCCCTGAAGGCTACCCGTGATACTGTGGGACCTTGAACAAGTCAGACCCCTTTCCAGATTTAGGTTTCCTCATGTTAAAGAGGCTAAACTGGATGATCTCCAAGATCCTTCCCCCTAGAAACAACCTATTATTCTACTTTAGGGTTTAAAATACAAACATTAATTTCGCATAGTCTTCCCTGCCCTATAGGATCATGAGTGAGTTATCTGCAAATGCAAAGCCAATGGCGAGGGGTGTGGGAAAGAAAGGAAGGCAGGCAGAAAAGGAAAAAGGGCAGCAGCAAGTTAGGAAGAGCAGGCGTTTTTGAGGCTGATATAATTATTATCATAGACTGAGTAGGTTCTCTCATTGAGAGTAGCTTACTGACTGCAATCCAACTGAGGCAGCCAACCAAGTGCCCTGTATTGCCCTCTCGTGGCTGATCAGAAAGGGACATTTACAGAGGGGGACACTGCGTTGCAAGCTCCTAGTCTGTGAGAGGCTTTTGTAGGGGCAGAAAAGTGTTCAAAGTACCACCCAGCTCTCATTGCCGGAAGCCAACTGCCTTGACACATGCCTTGTACAACACTTGTTCTTTATTTCAAACATATTTTTAGATGTCATGTCGAAAGCAAGATAAGACCTTTTCAATAACATTCCATATTTACACCTCTTTTATTTTTTTAAACAAAAGCTTGCATCTGAATAGAAATACATCTTCAAAAGAAGTCTTTTAAAGAATCCATGGGAAAGAGAAAAATGTGTTGATGATGAAATAAGTTCAACTGCACAGCATAAAAAAAATCATTCCATAAGATGAGGAAGAATGACACGAAAAGAAACAAAAAGCCTAGAGTCGGGTGGAAAGAGCCGCAGCATGGGTAAACCGGGGAATCAGCATGAAGCTGCCATCCGTGCGGCTGGAAGCTGGGGCCTGATGTTGACTTCTGCACCCTTTCCTGTCCCTGAGCCCAGCCAGCCCTTTGTCTCTCTAGTCCTCTCAGGGCTTGGACAGTGAGCCTCAGGACTGCATGGAGTCCTTCGAAGCATGACACTACTCTGGAAAGCAACTGCTAAGGTGACTCTAGGGGGTTATATTTACTGCCTTTCAATCATTTCCAGATCCAACTGGCTTCATTGGCCACCCAAGAAATGACTGTGTTAACTGACTGGCACTGAGTGCGCCATCTGGGAGTGCCTCACATCCCAGCCAGTGGTGAAGGCATTGCAATCAGAGCTCATGGAGATCCGGGTTGATGAAGCGGGTGCAGCACAGAGACTCCAGTGCACACCAGAGCTGCTGGGGGCTTCCATCCTAATGCAAGCAAACACTTGTTTTGATCAGTAGGGTACACAGATCTGAATGACACCTGGAGGGACAATGTGTGTGTGGTACACAGACTGGCTTTCAGATAGAGAGAATTTGAGTCAGGATGTTGGGGTAAGATAGCTTTCCTCTTTGTGATCTGTGGAGGAAAATACTATTTAAATGCAAATCACAGAAGCATTTAGTACAACTGTGGATATGATTCCAGTGTTATTTAAGAAGCAAGTCTCTAGTTGAATATCTCACCAACCACCCAGGTGAAGTGCCTCTCTGAGACTGGGCGCAGGCTGCATGGAAGTGGCACAAGACATGCAAGTAGAGTGTTCTCCTGCCTTTAACCTGATCAAAGCCATCAGGTAGTGTGCATAATGTATGCATGTATGTGAGGGATGGACCTAGCTAAAAACAATACCAAGAGAGGATGACCGGGAGGACTTGATTTCAAAATCTCACTGGGGTAACCTTTCCTTCTGTCTACAAACATAAAAGATGGTCCAATGGGCCCAGCAGGAATTCAACTATCTTCCAGGGTTTTCTGGAGGTCCCAAGACCCCTCTGGCTGTTTCCCCAACTGTGACCAAGGAAGATTATCTCTGTGATCTTTAAAATAAGAAAACAGAATTGGTGTTGTTTTCATGCAAAGCTAATCTGAACAGAAGCCCAGGGATGCATTTGATTAGCAGCCCCTCCTGCTCATCCAGAAAATCCTGAATTTGTCATGTAACGTGTGTGTGTGGAAGTGTGCAGTCCCAGAAAATGTGTAGTAGGCCAACACAAGCATTCGATCCAAGTCTTGCCCTCTGAGAGCCTGGGGACCTCATGATGAGCGAGCAGGAGGTCTTCTCTAGTGGAAGGCTGCCTCTTGGCTGCATTCAGTGCTGCCCACATAGTACTTGGCAGTATGCGCTCTCCCACTGGGATTCTCGTTTTCTTGCTGTTGACTCCACCAGTCATTCCCATACCAAAGCTGAAACATCATTCTCTATCAAATCAGAGAAACACAAGAGATTCTCTAAGGAGCCTCATTATTTACTAAGAGAATGGCTTCTGAAAATGTCTTTCTTCATTAGTAATTTTTCCTCTAAGAGTTGATCAGTACCCTTCTATGTAACATGTGTGCAAGAAGTGAACTAGACTGAATAAGAGACACTAGTTTCTTTCATTTACCATTCAATGCCTTATAGTGGACAGGACAAATGGCGGCAAGACTGATTCAATTGTGGTCTGTTTAGGATGCTCCAATCTGCATAACACTATCTTAGCCTGGGTCACACACGAACCAGAACTAGAAGGCACCACATAAAGAAGGCTATGCATTTTGAGATGAGAAAAGAGAGAAGGAGAAATATAGCTTGGCCTTCATTCAGGACAAATGGGAAAGGAAAAATGAGAGGGAGGGATGACCTTTTGTTGTATGGCAGAGTAGCTATTTGTAGTCTGAGTCATTTCTAGCCTCTGTTGAGAAAAGCAAAGTTTCTCTCTTCCTTTGCCAAACGCCTATGCAAGAATAAAACTGGTTTCCTTCTGCCTCAAGCACGAATCACTGACAACCTCGCCAGAAAATTCAAACTAGTGGTGAAGCGTCTTTAATACTAACCATGATTTGGAGACGGACCCAGCTTTCAGGTGGTATTGATCGATTAGAAGAAACGTCTTCTATTTTACCTATTGTAGAATTTAGACAGGAAGTCATTTGGTGGAATGAATCTGAAGCCTGGTTCTTATTTTTCTTTAGCTGAATTTGATGTCTGAGGAATCCACAACTCTTTTCAGGAGGTCAGTTCTTAAACTTTCACTGATCTTCCTAAAACAATCCCCGTTTTACACAGGACATACTGTGACACTGAGCAGCGGTACTGGCTTGCTAAGGACTGCAGAGGACCACAGCATTATGAATTGGAATTTGAGCTCCTGATGCCTGATGTTTACCCTTGCGCCCAAACCTCTGGGTTGCATTAAAGCTGTATTAAGGCTTATTAAAAACAGCTCAGGATGCTAGATCCCTCTGTTCACTTATCTTGTGCTAAAAATTTTTGGCTGGAAGGCTTGTTTTTGTTTTCCAAAACGTTTTCAACATAGAGAGAATGGAGATTAAAAAGTCAAAGAATGAAGAAATATATATGTGTGTGTATATATAATACATATATATTTATATATGTACATATATATAAATACACACACATACAACACAAACACACACACAGAGGCATGCATATAAATCTCTGGGGACTTCCTGCCATATGCATTGCTACCAAGAAGACTAACTCATTCTATTTTAAACAGGGATTAAACTTTGGATCACAGTTTTATTTCTCTCTCTCTCTCTCTCTTTTTTTTTTTTTTTTTTTTTTTTTTTGAGACAGGGTCTCTCTCTCTGTTGCCCAGCTGGCGTGCAGTGGCACAATCATGGCTCACTGTAACTTCAACCTCCTGGTTTCGATCCTTCTGCCTCAGACTCTAAAGTAGCTGGGACTATAGGTACATACATTAACGTGCCTGACTAATTTTTTTATTTGTATTTTTAGTAGAGATAAAGTCTATGTTGCCCAGGCTGGTCTCGGACACCTGAGCTCAAGTGATCCTCCCACCTCAGCCTCACAAAGTGTTGGGATTACAGGCATCAGCCACCATACTCGGCCTAAGTTTTACTTCTCTTATGACAAAAGTGAGAATTCATATTCTATATGAATAGAGAAGTTCAAGAAAAAACTCTACGTTGATTCACTGAAATCTTGAACATATATCTAGAAAGAAGAGTATGTTTTAATGTAATTTTCAAATAAAAATCCGCCTAAGTTGTTTCGCCATAAAATTTCAACCAAACATGGATATGATTGAAAGCATTTGCAGTGAAGCCATTTAGCCAAAAATGAAAAGGCTGATTAAGCCCCATGCCACAGGGCAATGTGATCAGTGCGTTCCTCCAGTCCACTCGATGGCACTTCAGCCATATGTCAAGTCAGCTCTCCAGAGAGGCAACTGTCCTTGGCAGAGATAAGACATGGACAAACCTTGAAGACCATATTATTTCCTAAGTTTTCCAGTGCCCGGAAAACCAAAATTATGGAAAGAGGAGCATATTATTCATTTATTCATTTATTCAGCAAATATTTGTTGAGCATCAAGTCTGCACCAGGCAAAGTTCTAGGCACTGGGGTATAGCACAGAAAAGGCAGTGCCTTTCCCTCCTGGAGCCTATACGCTACTCAGAAGAGACAGGAAGGAAAAAGATATAAGTTTATTGCAGAGCACAATAAGTGCTCTGAAGACAACACACAGGGAAATGGGCTAGAGCTGATCCCAAGGGAAAAGTGTTATGTCTTTAAGGAAGTCCATTTTGAGGAGGTAACATCTGTCCTGGTATCCAAATGGTAAGCAGGAGTCTGTCAAGTGGAGGCCTGGGGGACCGAAGAGGAGAGAAGCAGGCAAATTGTAACTCAGAAATGGAAAACCAGACATCCTATGTTCTCTCTTACAAGTGGGAACTACGCTGTGAGATGGCAAAGGAATTAGAATGACACAATGGACTTTGGGGACTTAAAGGAAAGAGTGGGAGGGATAAGAGATTACACACTGGGTACAGTGCACACTGAAGTGCACTCAGTGTGCTGAGCAAGGAAAAATGTGGTGTCCTGGAGCTGAGAGGAGAGCTGCCAGGCTGGCCAGGTGGCCCAGTGAGACGCAGTGGACATGGAGGTGAGGGGAAGGTAGGGGCTAAATCTTGTAGGTCTTGACACCTTGATGAGTAGACTGGATTTTAAGTATGAAGGGTTTGGCTAAAAAGGTTTTCAGCAGGAAAGCAATATGATAGATGAGTCATGTTTAAAAAATATTTAATTTTTTTTATTTCAATAGGTTTTTGGAGGACAGGTGACACTTTGTTTCATGGAGACATTCTTTAGTGATGATTTCTGAGATTTTGGTGCACACGTCACCCAAGCAGTGTACACTGCATGCCATGTGCAGCCTTGTGTTCCTCACTCCCCCGACACTTCTCCCTAAGTCCCCAGAGTCCACTGTATCCTTCTTATGCCTTTGCATCCTCAGTTTAGCTCCCACTGATGAGTGAGAATATATGATGTCTGGTTTTCCACTCCTGAGTTACTTCACTTAGAATAATGGTCTCCAATTTCATCCAAGTTGCTACAATTGCCACTATTTCATTCCTTAAAAATATATGTTTGCATTTCTTTTGGAGAACAGAGTATCAAGGGAAAGCCAAGGTAACAAAGAGGTCACTTAGGAGGCTCATGCAGGTATTGTCACTTTGATGACAGTGGATAAAACTAACGGCTGTGGAAACCGAAGGAAAGGTATGCACTGGGGATATGTTTTGGAAGTTCACTCAACAAAATGTGAATGGATTAGAAACAATGGAGTTGACCGGATGGGGGAGGAATGATAATAGCGGAATAAAGTTTGTATGTGGCAATTTCAGTGTGAACAACAGCGTGGAAGGTGATTTCTTTACTGGGAAGGAGTAGGCATCATTAACGGGGTATGAGCCAAACGAATTCTGTTTCAGACATTTACATGGAATGTCCTCTTGGAATCACCCCAGAATTTATAGTGAGCATGATCATTATATGTTTGTGTGGGACTTTCTATCAGATCACTGTCCCTTTAATTCTGAAGCTCAGTGGAGATGTTGGAGCCAAGATGTCAATTTGTGAAAGAGAGTCTGGGTGTGTATGTGCAGGCAGGGAACAGAAAACACAGTCAAGTCCTTAGCGTGACAACATTCAAGATGATGTAGTGCACCACTCAGAGCTCAGAAGAGCTGGTCAAAGAAAACTAGGGAGTAATGAGTCATGGAAATCAAGAACATTAGGAACAATGAGAACGTATCATAGATTGTTCCCACGATAACTGCTGCACAGTAAGCTGCTGTTCACTCATTCGAAAAAAATAAAGGTCAGGCACAGCAGTTCATGCCTGTAATCCCAGCACTTTTGGAGGCCAAAGCAGGAGGATCACTTGAGCCCAGGAGTTCGAAATCAGCCTGGGTAACAAAGTGAGGCACTGTCTTTACAAAAAAAAATTTTAAATAAATAAAAAAGCGATTAGCTAGATAGAGTGGTGCACCTGTACTTCTAGATACTAAAGAGGCTGAGGAGGGAGGATCTCTTGAGCCTGGGTGGTTGAGGATGCAGTGAGCTGTGATCGCACCATTGTATTCCACCAGCCTGGGCAACAGAATAAAACCCTGTCTCAAAAAAAAAAAAAAAAAAAAGCATAAATCTTTTACTTGAACTACCATTCTACATTAATTTCTACATTAATTAGCCCATTGTGGTTCACATGAAAAGTTCAAGATGTTACAGATCCTTGAAAAAAGTTAGTTCTGTGTTGTGTCAAACTGACTTGATTGGAAATCAGAAGAGGATTTGTGTAGGGAGTAGCCGACAGCCCCAATTCCTGTGCCTCTTTTCTTTTGGCCAAGGGGTAACATCCATGAGAATGGTCTCTATTCTAGCCACAGGGGCTAATACAGTGCCTGGCTAGTAAATGTACATTGCATAAAGAAAGGTATACATGCCTTTTATGGATTTTTTTTAAATGAAAAGATTCTTAGAGTGAAAGGAGAACTCAGCTTATTCTCAAGCCTTCACAAAGATCTGCACTGAAGTAATCCAGGCACATGCTTCCTAACCTAGGTGTGAATATCTATGGCTAAATGATCACGCTCAGGGAATTAAGCATCTCTGCTCAATGGCAGTCCCCCTTTGGGCTTTTCACAGTGAGGCAGCGAAGAGTCATCAAACACATCAGAGGCATTGCCAGAACACTTGGAAAGGGATGCTGCGTATGTCTAAGATTTATCATCACCATCGACTAAGCCCTGGACTTTTAACATTTTAAATAAACTCGGTTCTGCCTGAGTTTGTTTAAACTCGGCAGATAGCTTATAGGTGGGCTGTGGGTACAGACAGATGGGATGCCAGAGAGAGAGGAAGCTGTGAAAATGCCAAGTGGCCAGAGTAGTGACCAACCTGGACACCTCCTGCCGGGTACTTTTGTTTACTAATCTCCTGTTCTTGGCAGCTCCTTCGGTGTGGTCACGTGGCTTCTCCACATGGAGCTGCTTAATTGCTGCCTGCGGAGAGTTTGACCCTTTTAATCCAGATGGCTCAAATCTCCCTGGCACCGACCAAGCTGCCCCTTTTCCGGATAAAGCCCAGTTGTCTCATTACCTCTGAATGATCCCCCTTTAGACAAACTCTCCAATGACTTCCATCTTGGAAAAGCTAAGTTGAAATATCACACAAAAGGCAAAGGAAAGAGAGGGCGGGACAGAGGGAACCATGTTGGTATCGTGCCCCTTTCCCTTTTCATTTCTGGAATATGAATGTGTTCATTTATAACTCAACATTCAAACTAATTGTTAGCTGAAGGCTTTCAAGTAAAAATGTAGGTCAAGCAATATTATGTGGGATAATGGCAATTGTTTCAGCTTCAGGGAACATGTAAGTAATTGAACCTCACTATTTCACTGACTTATTACAGACCAATATCCACCCTGGTTGCCACGGAGCACATGATCCCAGGCCACCCTCAAAGTGTTTCAGTTTTAAGATTTCCTTGCTGAGTTGGGCCTGGGTGTACAGTAGGGACTGGGCAGGGTGGTGGAGGGAGTGACAAGGTTCTCCATCTCTGCCTCCCTCCCACACATGCACAGGTGCCATCTAGAACATCCCCTCTTTCTAGATATGGAAACAATCTTCAGGTTAACAAGGTTAGAGAGTGAAGGTGGCCCCGAGCCAACGTCCACCAGCATGAAGCAAGCAGCAAGGCTGCATGAGGACAGAAACCTGAAGTGTCAGCCAGCTGATGTGAGAAAACTGCCTGGGACCCCCGGCCTGGAGAGTCAACTCATGACAATTAAGGTCAATTAATCATGTGGTCTGGCTGCGGCAGTGCCTGGGTCTCATACTGACCCCGGAAACAGGATGAACATTTCTCTGCTGCCCGCCGGGGTTCTGTCTCTTCCCATTGTTTGCTCCACTCCTGCTAACCATGGCCTTCCTCCGCCTCCTTCCTCCCACCTGTTCTTTCTTTCCCCACTTCCTAATGGGCCTCTTTATTATGCTCCTCTTCCCTTTCTTTTGATTTCTCTTCTCGTGTTTCTCTCCTAATGGTTGAATTTTAATAGCTCGCTTTTCTACAATAATACGCATAGGTTTTGGAGCTAACAGTACTATCATATTAATAAGCAGACACATTCATTTATTCTGTACTTACCAGTGTTGTACGCCCTTAGGACTTTTCTATGTTGCAAGTTTATTCATCTGGAAATAAGGGGCATGGTTTCAGGAAACAGCATTCCATCTGAGCCATGCTCAGACTTCAGGCCTCAGCTCATGTTCCTTCAGCCATGCCCTGCCAGAGCGTTGAGGGAATCCTTCCACCCACTGGGAGGAAGGTGATGGGGCTGCAGGTCAGATAGGTGAGCTGACACAGTGAACCTGAGGTTTCCTCATGGTGAAAGGAGGACGACATTGTCAAAGCTCATCACAGCTGGGTTTCCTTGTTGGTGTCGGTGTTGCCCTCCTCCTTGGGCTTCTCATGAAATATATATTTATGTATTGTTATTATTCTTTTTGAGGCGGAGTTTCATTCTTGTTACCCAGACTGGAGTGCAATGGCACGATCTTGGCTCACCGCAACCTCTCCTCCTGGGTTCAAGCAATTCTCCTGCCTCAGCCTCCCGAGTAGCTGGGACTACAGGCACGCACCACCATGCCCAGCTAATTTTTGTATGTTTAGTAGAGATGGGGTTTCACCATGTTGACCAGGATGGTCTCGATCTCTTGACCTCGTGATCCACCCTCCTCGGCCTCCCAAAGTGCTGGGGTTTTCTGAGACAGGGTCTCCCTGTGTCACTCAGGCTGGAGTAATTACAGTGGCACAATCACAGCTCACTGCAGCCTTGACCTCTCAGGCTCAAGTGATCTTCCTGCCTCAGCCTACTGAGTAGCTGGAACTACAGGCATGTGCCACCATGCTCAGATAATTTCTTTTCTTTTCTTTTTGTAGAAATGGGTCCTACTATGTTGCCCAGACTGGCCTCATGAAATCCTCCCTCCTTGGCCTCCTGAGTAGCTGGGACTAAAGACATGCATTACCACACCGACTTACTATTATTATTATTATTGGTAGGGGAGGTCCCAGTATGTGGTCCAGGTCTCAGAATCCTGGGCTCAAGCAATCCTCCTGCCTTGACCTCCCAAAGTGCTGGAATTACAGATGTGAGTCACTGCAACTGGTCGAAATCAGTTTTTCAAGAGCTAGAGTGTTTTTGTATCTTTTTCTATTTTATAAGATATCGATTTTAGGAAAAAAATACATGAACAGGAAGGATGCAAAGAAGGAAGATGGGAAGGAGGAAAATGAAGGAATGGAGAGAGGAAGGGAGGGAGGGAGGGAGGGAGAGAGGAAGGGAGGAAGGGAGGGAGGGAGAGAGGGAGGGAGGGAGGGAGGAAGGGAAGAAGGGAAAGAGGGAGGGAGGGAGGAAATTTATTATCTCATAACCTTGTCACTCAGAAATTTCTACTGTAAATATTTTGGTACAAAACGTCATGTGGCACAGCATGTTGCATTCACCACGGCAGATCCACTTTGACATAATGGATGTCCCAGCTCTTGAGGCACACAGATTCTCTTCTTAGGATTATTTCTTTCCAGTGCAACAAACTCATCCTAGGTGCCAGGAGTTGTGCCTTGCATAACGGGGAATAGAACAACAATGAAAACAACAACACAAACACACAGTCCCTCTCTCCATCAGACATACTCTCTAGGATGACCATCCTAAACAACATACATACACTTTGGTGTGTAGCATATGCATAACTTAAAATGTGGTTCTGCTACTAATAGACTCTTTGAAGGTCAGAGGTGTTGTGACTGGGTCTGCTGGTGAAGGCCATTTGAAGGGACAGCAAGGGAGAGGACAGGCATTTGCCTACCCTCTGTTACGTGCCAGGCTTCTTGCTCTGTGGCTTCATCTGCATCACCTCATTTAACCCTCCAGTCTGGGAAGACCTTTAGAGGTGAGGAAATGAAATCTCAGAAAAATTATCTTGACAAATTCACAGCCACTCAGTGGTACAGTCAAGACAGGGACCCAGGAGGCAAAATATACACACTGCCTTTCCTTTTAGGCTTAAGTATCTACATGCAGAAGCTGCAGGCATCTTCCCTGCTTGTTGTCACCTGCCCCAGCCCCACATAACTGAATAAGCAACAATGTAACAGTATAACCTGAAGCTCACTTAATAGTTTTGCACTAAACAATACATTAAAATAAATAAATTATCCAGGCAACTGTAGGAATACAGAAAGGCATTTTCACATGCTTGCAAATATCAAAGTTCCTAAGTTGGAGACTGGATGTGTAGTGATGTGCTCCACAGCAACAAAACACCCGAGACGAGAAATGCCAGCGCAGTAGCAAAGGGAAATTTGGCTGTAGCTAAGAATCACATTCCTTCTGTACATTTTACTTGGAGCCGCAGCAGACCCCAAAGACGGTAGAAGGGTCTGATTCCAATCTGGCAGGGAAGATGTGCCAATTGGTATCAGTCTGTCAAATCTGTCTTATATAAGCCTGGAGAGAGGCCGGTGAGGAGGAGGTGCTGCCTGCACCTCTGTGCATCTAGGGGGTCACCTCCAGAAACATCTGCCGCTGTGGTTCCACAATAGGCATGGTAGGGAAGAAGTGAAAGCCGGCCTGGCATCAGTTGCTTTTCTAAGGGGCCAATTTGCAATGTAGATGCCATAGGCTCCCTGAGGCCCCGAGGCACCTGTGGCCTTTCCAGTCCAATTTGGCTCTGTTGTGCTCAGTTCAGAAAAGTTGCACTTGATGTGTGCGAGCACCTGTAACTGTGGGGGCAGGCTGCAGTGCCAGAAACAGGGAAGACAGGCTCCATATAGTATGCAGATTGGGAGCAAGGGGCTGTCTAAGGTCAGTGTGGCTCATGGGACACTCCCAGAAATGCATGGCATCTGCTCCCCTCAGAAAACATCCTTCGGATAAGTTACGCAAACAGGTGATCTATACGAAAAAGTGGGCAGAGGGAAATTCCATTCGAAAGACCAATGAGAAAACTGCTCCAGGGCGTAGATAGCAAAACTCTTCCATTCTGTGGAAAATAACCAGTCTACAACATCTTAATTCTTTAAGGTCAGAAAGACAGCTTTCTACCTGCTTATATGCAGAAGGGATATTTTCCTGCCTCTTCTCACCACTCTGAGAATAAGTGAGATCCACCTCGCTCTTGCTCGTGGTGCAGTTCCACGGCACGGTATGTTGTGTGTCCCATGACAGATCCACTTTGACATCGTGAATGCCCCAGCTCTTCAGGCACACTGACTCTCTTCTTAGGAATACTTCTTTCCAGTGCAAGAAACACATCCTAGGAGCCAGGAGTTGTGCCTTGCATTGGAGATAGAACAAAAAAACACGTAGCCCCTGTCCCATTCAGCTTCATTCTTGGTATGGGATGCAGATGCATTAAAAAGTATATGTATAATATATATATATATTTTTTTTTTTTTTTTTTTGAGACGGAGTTTCGGTCTTGTTACCCAGGCTGGAGTGCAATGGCGCGATTTCGGCTCACCACAACCTCCGCCTCCTGGGTTCAGGCAATTCTCCTGCCTCAGCCTCCTGAGTAGCTGGGATTACAGGCACACACCACCGTGCCCAGCTAATTTTTTGTATTTTTAGTAGAGACGGGGTTTCACTATGTTGACCAGGATGGTCTCAAACTCTTGACCTCGTGATCCACCCACCTCGGCCTCCCAAAGTGCTGGGATTACAGGCGTGAGCCACCACGCCCGGCCTATGTATATATTCTATTAAAATCTCAGAAGTGAAAAGAAGACATAGTTAGGGTACTTTGGGAGCTAAAATAATGCTTTCTGAAAGAGATGCCATCTGAATGAATTCCTGAGGAATAAGGAAGTGTGGTCAAGGAGAAAAAGCATGGAAAGGCTATTACAGGCAAAATTCAGAACATAAGCAAAGGCTTAGAGGCATGAAGCCGGCGATGACTGAAGGGAACCTTTGCAATTCTACTTTCCAGGAGTGTGACCTGTAGGAATGGTGGGACATGGGGCTGAGGGGTAAGGAGAAGAAGAGATCAGGTTACAGAAAGCTTTTTGTGCTATGACAAGTAGCTTGGCTGTGAAAGAGTCAAGGACTATAATATTTAATGTTTTACAAAAACCTCCCTGTCCTCTGCATGGAAGATTTAAAGATGCAAGGTTGGAGTTAGGTGAGATAGGACAAGAGGCAGGGAAATTAGAGAGCGAATTATGACAATAGTTAAGGCAAGAGATAGTGAGGTGTATACCTACATACTGTGATATGTCTAGTGACAGACTGTGAAGAGGAAAATGTCAAATTGGAAAGGCTTGGTGAGAAATAAGAAATAAGAAGGTCTTAGGGTCTTAGGTTTCTGGCCTGCATTATATGGAACAGGTTACATCACAGATATTCACATGCAATCACACACACACACACACACACACACACACACACACACACACACACGGCTGAGTTTATTGGTCTATCCAAACTCCCTTATTTAGCTTGATGACAATACGGAAGGGATATTCATTAATTCAATAGATATTTACTGACCACATCTTCCATGGCTTATCTTTGTGTAACTTCTACACAGTGGGGAAGACACTGTGCCTGGTTACCATATTGAGGAGCTGAAGGTCACTGATACCAAGAGGTCAAGTTACAAGGTCAACATAGATGAGATACAGTGATGTCACAGGTGGATGCCACTGAGAAATGGCTGCTGCTCAGCCATCTCTCTTCATCCTGAGTTTTCTTTTGTCTAAGTGAGCAGCCTCTCTGCGGTGGAACACAACTGGCATGATCAATATTAAAATAAAGGGTGGGGAGGGCAGGAGAGGAAGAAAACAGCCACTCGAGTCCATAGAGGTAAGGAAGATTGATCAATGGCCTCAGGAACAATCCATACTAATTATGGTGATAAAAAGCTGTCAGTCAATACCCTGGATATTAAATTTAGTGGATTGGAGACAACAGGTCTGCTTTCATTTCCCTGACCATTTTATTTATTGAAACACTCAGATATAAATGAGCATTCAGTGCTAAGATTACATTATTGTTTCACCTGCTTTGAACTGCAAATGCTTTGATAACTGAATTGAAAAAGCCGTCAAATTTCCCTCTGTAGTTCCTATGCAGAAGTCTTTCTTCACCATCTGATGGAATTCTATTTTGTAAAGTCTGACAGTGATACTCATCATTAAATCATAGCTGATAGCCCACCTCACATATCGAAACACAGCTCACTGTCTCTATGTGCGGGGGTGGGGGACGGGTTGTGAACACTGGAAGGAAAGGAGGGATTCCCTCAGCTAGGAGAGAATAAAGCCTTTCCGAAGGCAGCAACAGCTGATAACAGCTTGCTGTAGGAAGTTGTGCTTCTGTGAATATGGCCATTCCAGTAAGTTTGTGCCCACATGCCCAGGGCCAGAGGAAATAAAGAAATGGATTTGCAAGAAGTAAATGGAGATCGCCTGCTTCCCCTGACCCCAGTTCTATAGCTGGTAATTCATCAATCAATGATGCTTTCAGTATCACAAAAAGATACTAAACAAACTCTGTTTTGGTCCCGAGATTGCTCCCAAATGAGTGCCATGGGGCACATGGGTGTGGTTATCAATCAAACAGCTTTCATTTGGAAAACTTCTTTCAATTTGTTAAAAACATGCAAATATAGGCAGATAAATGTAAAAAGATCTCTCATAGTGTGGTAAGTTTTTGTTTTTAATTTGTAATTACTGTGTTTGTGAGAATGCCTATTTTGTTCACGATGTTAGTCCAGTGACTCAGAAGGAACAGTGCAAGGGGCGGTGAGAAGAAAGAGATCTCGATGATGCAACTTGGGTGAAGGAAATGAAAGAGGAAGAAAGTATAGGGTGGAGCACAGGGTGTAAAAGTTTTAAGGAGGTACGCCAACACTGGGAGGCAGGGTGCCCCTACCGTTTCAACATAGGAACACGATGAGGCATTCAAAGCACCAGTTACAAGGTTTTTTACGTGAGAAAGAACCTGACATCTCCTCAAAGGGAACATTGTGTATTATGTGGGTACTCAGCTTTGTTATACTGAAAGAAGATCTGTTTCTTAGGCTAAGACTTGCTTTTCTTCTCGGAGCTGTCCTGCAGTGGCAGGATTTAGTAGATTTCAGGAACCAAACCCCTGGGAGGGACCTGGGTGTAAGAACAATACCCACTGATAACCTACCCTGGGCAAGTCACTTCACCTCTTTATCCCTCAATCCTTAACTTTAGATTTTAGAAATTAGACTACAGCACTGTTTTCCAGTTTTTTATGTTGTGAATCTGTAGTGGATCATGAAATCAATGGAATGATTTTTATCCATGAATTTTTAAAATGAAATCAATAAAATAGAATAGAAAATATCAGCCTATATTGAACACAAGAAGCATAAGTTGCACATCATGAGATAAAAAATATTTGAACACCACTGGATTAGAAGACCTCCAAGACACCTTCCCAATGAAACAATATATGAGTCTGTGATTCTAATTCTCAGCAGGCTGCCACCAATCAGCCTGGAGCCAACTACCTACAGCTCAGGAGAGAGTTTCCATGCTCCCTTTCCTGGTCAGCAGAGTTCTTTCCCCTTTATCTCTCATTTACAATTTGATGTTACAATGTTGCTACAATTTCAGTTTCGATAACACTGAGTTAATTAAGACATGATCTCTAAGAGGCAAGTGGTTACAAGGAGATAAGCAGTCACTTCTGTAGGCAGTAAACAGCTGGTGCTCCTGACCAGCTTCTGGGGATTTGCTCCTTTTATAAAGAAGACAAAACTATCGCTCCCTATTAAACATGAACATAATGTTTGCGCAAATATTTGGCAGATTACTCGGACATTGCTGTGGCTATGATCAAAACAGTTCAAGCTGCAGGACTGCCGTACACAGGTAGTGCAGGTTGTTCACTGTGCAAGGGTCCCAGGACAAGGAAGCATGTGAGGCTGAAGTACAGGTACTATTTGCTTGTTAAGCTGCAAACCCCAGGGTGGGGCTACATCCCCTGATGGAATTCACATAGAGATGCCACAACTTCACCACACCTTGCACTTGTGGGTCTATATCTACCCAGAGGGGACAAGTTTCCCACTTCTTAAAAGGTACCCTATGGCCTGGCAGTCAGACTTGCCTGGAGTTGAAATAGAAGACTGAAATGGCAAAGCTAAAACAATGGCATTAGAGTTAGGACAGGGACACCATCTGCGAGCAACCGAGGTGCATGGGCTGGAGCATTAGTCTCAGTCATTCTAGCACCTGGGTAGGTGACAGCTGCCACCCACGAAGCCACAGTCCAGCTGATCATTCACAGAGGTGGCCTTCTTTATAGGAGAAGCTGGAAGTTTCAGAATACATGAATTAATGGAGACAGCTGCAATGTCAAAGACTCTACATACAAAAGATTCTCTGTAGGATTCTTTAAAATACTGGACTACCTTTTGCATTTAAGATATTATTAGATTTATTATGAGTCATAATTTTGAGGGGAAGATATTAATTACATAAAGCACAGCATGTTCTTTCCTGCACAAAGTTACACTGTTTTGGCTCTGATTGGTATGAAGCAGGCATTATCACTTTTAATTTTTGGTAAACTAATGATATTACTACGAATATTTTAACAGTTACTAAATATAAATCAATCAACACCTCATTATTAAAGAATATCCTAGTTGTTTTAACTTTCCACATCATGACACATTTCTTTCTAGCAGGATCAATGGATATTCATAATAATAAATATTACAGCAAAATACTTGCCGCAAATCTTTATTTGCCTTAATTGGGCAAAAGCAGAACTTGTAGAATATTTTAGTTTATCCCTAGGTGGTAAGGGTTGCCTCAATTGCAAAACGAGCATCACAGATGAGTCCACTTCTGTGTGATGAGCAGCCTACGGTAGGCCCAGTCCGAGGACCTCAACCTGTGTAGGACCCTTTACCCTCTGACTCCTTTATGGAAGAAAGTCCTCATCACAATCACCTGAGTGAAGCTATCAGCTCGGCATATTTGAAGAGAAGCCGTTTCATTCGGCCTTCACACTTTTTTCTCAGGGGTGTTCACAAAGTCTCTCTTACCTTCCAAACTCTATGTTCAAGACGTTCTCAAATAGAAAGCATTTTCCCAGGCCAACCTGTTCTAGGGGTTCATCTCAGTGTTGTTTACTCATTGTATCTCAATTGTTATGCCAACACAATGCAAGTTACAACTGACGTATCATAAAAGAAACCCATAGACTTTTTTTACTTCAAGTACTAGAAGAGATGGAAGTTGTTTGAAGCCTGGCACAGGATGGACAAGTGATATTCCTTGATGAGACTTAGAACCATGAGCCATCAGCGTCCAGGAGCATCCTGGCCACCAGTGTCCCCAGCATCCTGGCTGACGTGGTGCCACTGGCGAAGAGAGGCTAACTCAGGATCAGTGACCTGCTACAGTTCCATTGCTCCTCAACCAGGTCAATCACATTTCTAAATGTGTGTCCCCAGTAGGAGGGACCATTAGCAGTGACACAACTCCCTAGAGAGAGCATGTAAGCAGGCACACAACACTTGCATGCTCTCTCTAGGGAGCTGAGCTGTTTCTGAGCCTGCAGAAGGAAGAGTTACACAGGTTTCAAGCAGCCTCTCTATAACCTAAATTCTCAGGAGTTCCATTTACGGGAACATTGGCCTTACAGATCTACCTAGAGATTAAATCCGAAAGAACTGCTGGAGCTTTACACCACCTGAAACCTGAAACCAGTTCACTCAGCTGGGTTAGTGACCTCTGGTCATAGTCATATCACAAGCAGCTGCCATTTATTAAGTGCCTACTATGTGCCAAACACTTAAGTTTCTTGCAGCACCAGAGAATATTCTCTGAAATCTGTAGACTGTACACTCCTGGGGGCAGCATAGCCTCCTTCTGATGCCCTCTCCTCTCAGATTCTCCACAGGCACCCTTGGTTACCCTAGGGTGATCCTCTCATGGTGATCTGCGCTTTCCAAAGACTGTGATAATTTACGGCTTTGTAAATGTCGACTCCCCTCCCGCAGGCCCTAGAACAAGGCAGTCAGGAAGATGAAGAATGAGGAGACAGTAGGGGAAGAAATCAGCGCTTCTGCTGCCCGAGCAGAGTCTGATTGCTCCTTGATGGGTCAGTAATTAATTGCTCCAGAGTGGTGGGTCTGAGACTGCAGAATTGTGTCTTGTGAATAGGCCCTAGAGGGCGGGGGGAGTTACATTGCTTGTAAGATCATTAAGAGAATATTATAAGTAATACTCCATGACTCCCTCATTAAATACTAAGTGAGTCATTCAATCTTGGGGTTCTATTTCTATTCCCCATTCTAAATGCAACTTTAATGATTTAAAATCCCTTCAACCCAATTACAGCCCTGTATTCTGATTAGGAACTCTCGCCCATTGTGAGCGGGAACCATTATCCCACAGCCTATAGCAAAATTAGCACCTAGAGAGGTTGCACTAGCAAATAAATCTTTCCCTGACATTTCAAGACCAATTCCTGGCCAATTACAACACACTCTGTTACTCTAGTAATGTGAAACTGAGTTGCTTCTTGCAATCAAAGGTCGCCGGTCAGAAAGATAGAGAAAAAAATCATTCAGGGGGAAAAAGAAGACTAAAAAATATGGGGAGAGAAAGTCGATGGAATGGCATTGAAGGAAAAGAAGAGTGGCCTAGGAGACAGAATCTGTCCCTGAGGCTCAACTGCACTCTATCAGAGGAACTCTGTGATGGATCATGGGACCTGGGAGCAGTGGGGTTGGGGTAGACAGGACATCCTGCTTCCTCCCACAGCGGGATGCTGCAGCAGTCAGCACTGGAACTCATAAACACCGAAGTGTCCGTGGCTAATACACAAGAAGAGTCTTTTGGGCTCAGGTAGAGTCCAGTGTGGGTGTTCCTGGTCATTAGGCAGGACTAGCGCTGGAGCAAAATCTCCTCTGGGCAGTCTTGAAGCAGCCCAGGCTAATGGAGTTTCCTCCCTTTCTAACAAGTGCCTTCTAGGATCACCCTGCGTGCTGATACACAGCTGGTGGAAAGTCTGGAAGTACCACATATAATTATGTGGGTGAAAACCACAGCTAGACAAAGGATGGCTGGGGGATGGAGTTCTGAGATTTTCGGACACATATGCCCACTACTGAGGAGGGAGGTCAGCCTGAAATGGACAGCAGCTGCCTTTGTCCCAGTGTCTTATTTAATTTCTGGTCTTATGTGTTCTCTGCTCAACAGAATGAATTCCCTCTCAGTTCAGGGCTTTCAAGTCTGTTTCTTTCTATGCCTTCTGTGGTTAAGACACCACTTACAGCCTTGTGCTTACTGAACATCCTGGTCACAAATGACGTGGAAGAGGGAGCCGCCAGTCCCTGCAGAGCCTCGGCAGAGACAACGGATGAAAGGGTTCCTATGGAAAGGCTCCTGTGACCCTCTCGGTGCTCAAGATGTTGGTCAGCTCTGGCTGACCATTCTGAAAAGAGCCCTGGGCTGGCTTTTCTTCCCACTCCCAAATTAGGTGAAGAATCAGAAAGGCGGGGAGAAGCAAAAGTGCGGGCAGCCAGCAGATGAAGAGCTCAAGGACTCTCAGACCTGCAGGCTGTGCCTGTTGTGGATTCAAAGGAGATGCCCAGAGTGAGCCCTCTCAGACAAAAAGACAGGAGCCCGAGCGGGCCGGCAACTCCAGTTTTCATTTCTGTCTTCTTTCTTGACACTCCTTTGGCTCACATGGGGAATGTCTCCATCTCTGTCTGTCCTCTCCCTGCTATCATGGAACTGTCACTACAGACAATCCCTAATTGCTAAAAGCTGAGAGTTGTCTCCTTGCCGAGACCAACTGTAACAAATGCCATGAATAAGCGTCACAACTTCCCCTGACCCGGCAGTGTGCTGGAGCAGAGCGTGCAGGCAGTGCACACGCACATACACTGCTGCACACATGGACATACACAGTCTTCTTAAGCACATGGGGGCTGTCTCATCATTCTAACCTTCCTGACTTTTTTGTTCTCTCGCTTTGGTTGTTTCCATGGGAACCACAAAAATAATAATCATCACCATAATGAAAGAGGAGGAAAAGCCTGCTGCTCCTCTGCTTGAGGGGCTTCTATTTACCAACACCTGGGGACCAGTGTCCTCAATACACCACTAAATCTAAACAAATCAGTCACCTCTTCCTTTCAGTCAGCTCATCCTTCAAATCTATGCCACTCTCTTTCATTTTTGGTCTTCCTAAAGAGAAGGACTAAACTCTTTAGGGGTTGAGAGTCTGGCAGTGAAAAATGAGAGAGAGAGAGACACCAGAGTAGCCACAGGATAGGAAGAGCTGCACCCACTGACGATAGCAAGTGCACCCTGAGTAGTACCTGAAGGTCTGTCCAAGAAACACATGGTTTCTATGCCCACAAAACCATGGTGTCCTAGGAAGAGCACAAGAAGTGGAACCAGAAATTCAGCTTGCCAACTTATCTTTCCATCTTTCTATCCATCCCGCTGGGTGGACAGCCAGCAAATCAATATGTTGTTAAATAATCAAGTTTAGCCTAAAGCCGCCTCCTTATATATTTTCAGTTTAGCCTAAAGATGTTATCTGTGCATCGTGAACTATAACCTAAATGAAACTGTAAAGAGACTATTGCCTACTCTTAGGCGAATGACTGGGTTTTGACCAGTCAAAGGTGGCCAACTGTTTAAATCATGTTTAAATAAGGCGAACGCTGAGCTGTAACCAATTCGGCTGTTTCTGTATCTCACTTCCATTGTCCGCTCGTCATTTTCCTTTTCCTGCCCATAAGTCTTCACCATGTGTCTGTGCTGGAGTCTTGGAGCCTACTCTGACTCAGGAAACTACACGATTTAATTGGCTGTTTGATCAATTAAACTCTGATATTTAATTCTGCTGAAGTTTTTCTTTTAACAACACAAATAAATACATTTTGAGAATCTACGATATTTTTAAAAATCTACCCTAACCCAAGAGCAGTACTAGTTACTGGCACGTGCAATTGTGAAATAGTCACTGTCACAGCTGTCATAAAGCATGCCACCCTGTTGGTGACATGGACAAGTAAACAGTGCTCAACACAATGCCTCCTACAAAGAAAGGCATCCAACACATATTTGCTGACTGAAAGAAACCATTGTGATAGAGAATTTCAGTGTACAATGCAATATCAAAAAACAGAGACTTATGAATGTGCATATGTGTTAAAGAAAAGCATTCTGGGTAGCTGATGTCCAAAGTACAGCATGAAGCCTGGCAGGAGATACCAGGCAAAGTGTGTTTTGGAGGAAGGGAAGAAGAGAAGAGTGCTCAGCCCAGTATCTGTTGGACGGAACAATGGATGATAAACAGATGGAAAAATAAGCCGGTAAGCTGAGTCTCTGGTTCCAAATTGTGTGCTCTTCCCAGCGTCCCATGCCCTTGTGGGCTCGGAAAGAATGCATGTCTAATACAGACATGCAGAGGGAACAGCATGCACAAAGGTCTTCTAGGCAAGAGGGAACATGGAGGGAAACAGGAATGAGTCTGCATTGCCAGAGTGGAATGTGGTTGGTGAGGAATATGTGGAGAGGTACAGAGTGAACAGGTAAAGATTCGAGGGTAGAAATGACACATGTAAGGTGTCAGGTGATGGAAGGCTTAGGGCACCCTAAGCCAAGCTACAAAGGTGAGATTTTATCCCAAAAATAATGAGAATGCCAATGGAAAGTTCTAAAAAGTGCAAGGATAGAATCATATTTCCATGTCAAAGGCTCTTTCTAGCTACAGCATGAAGAATGAATTCGATCAAGGCCAACCTGAGGTGGGAAGGCCAGTTAGGGGCTGTCATAGTAATCCCAATGAGAGATCTGGCAGCTTGAGTTATCCAAAGAGTGATGGGGATGGAAAGAAATGTTTAGATTTCAGAGAGATTTGGGGAGTGGAAATGGAGGACTCAGGGTGATACCAAGGCCTCTGGCTTCACCCTCTTGGCGAGGGACCACTCTATGGAAACTGGAGCTTGAAGAAAAGATCATACTGTCAGGTAGACCCACTGTATTTGAGGTGTCGGTAGATCCTTCCGTGGAAACACCCAGAAGACAATAATTGAGGGAAACACCCAGAAGACAATGACTGGGGGAAACACCCAGAAGAAAATGATTGAGGGAAACACCCAGAAGACAACAATTGGGGGAAACACCCAGAAGACAACGATTGAGGGAAACACCCAGAAGACAACGATTGAGGGAAACACCCAGAAGACAACGATTGAGGGAAACACCCAGAAGACAACGATTGAGGGAAACACCCAGAAGACAACGATTGAGGGAAACACCCAGAAGACAATGTTGAGGGAAACACCCAGAAGACAATGATTGAGGGTTGGGAAAAACGAAACACCCAGAAGACAATGATTGAGGGTTGGGAAAAACTAAGCTGGAGCTATCGATTGGGGAGCCATCAGCATATAGCTGGCACTGGAACCCTGGAGCATGACAGACTCACCAAGTAACGCTGAGGGGACACCAGTACTGCTGTTATTGTCAGAGGAAGTAGCATCCCAAAGAAGACCATGAAAGGCAGATAGGCCCAGGGAAAAGGTTTGCAGAAGCAAGGAGAGAGGTGCTGAGTGACTTGAGGAGGTCAGGTGAGTCAAGTGCAAAATCCCCTCTTGGAAGGAACAAGAGCAGAGCCGGTGGGCATCTCAGTGAGAGCTCCCATTTTCAGTGGAGTGGCAGAGCAGAGGTCAGACACAATGAAGAAGGACTAAATGCAGGCTGGAAAAGTAGAAAAAATGTAAATAATGCTGAGGAATTGCTTATGGCTATCACAGGGAAGAATCAGAACAGAATTTGAACAAGAAATCAAGGATTCTAAATATGAAATATATTTGATCATGTTCAATTGCTGAGGGGAAATAGAAAGTGAGAGACTGAAGGCATAACAAAGAGAAGAAAAATTATTAAATGGAGTTACTGAGAAGATAGGCTAAACAAAGTCCATAGCATTGCTAGAAGATCTGGTTTTGGGTGCAACAGTTTTTCTTCAATAGGATTGAAGGTGGAAGGGAAGGCGGACTAACAGCTTCGGTGTCAGAAAGTTATGAGAGCTCTCCTATGATGGTATACTTATGTTTTCTTCATTCATTAATTTATTGATTCATCTGTTTTTTCAACAAATATTTATTGGACATCAACTAAAATGTGTAGTTGCTGGGGGCACAGGATGTCGTCTGACCTCAGGAAACTTATCAGTCATTATAAAGTTAAACAGTAAAAAAAACCCCTGGGGCCGGGTACAGTGGCTTACAAGTGTAATCCCAGAGCTTTGGGAGGCTGAGTCAGGAGGGTCGCTTGAACCTGCAAGTTCAACATCAGCCTGGTAATAATAAGGAGACCACCAAGTCTACAAAAGATTTAAAAAAATAGACAGGTGTGTGGTGCATGACTGTTGTCCCAGCTACTCCAGAGGCTGAGGTGGGAGGATTGCTTGAGGTAAGGAGGTCAAGTCTGCAATAAGCCATGATCATAGCACTGCACTCCAGGCTGGGTAACAGAGCAAGATCTTGCCTCAATAAATTAAATATGTAGTATGTATTATAACTGAGAAATATAGAAAACTATTAAAGGATATAGGTATTAGGAAGTACCTCTCTGAAAAAATAATTTATTTTTTATTTTATTAATTCATTATTATTTTTTGAAGCAGAGTCTCATTATTGCCCAGGCTGGAGTGTGGTGGCATGATCTCAGCTCACTGCAACCTCCGCCTCTCTGATTCAAATAATTCTCCTGCCTCAGCCTCCCAAGTAGCTGGGATTACAGGCATGTGCCACCACGCCTGGCTTTTTTTTTTTTAATTATTATTTTTAGTAGGGACAGGGTTTTGCCATGTTGGCCAGGCTAGTTTTGAACTCCTAGGCTCAGGCAATGCTCCTACTTCAACCTCCAAAAGTACTAGGATTACAAGCTAGGATTTCTCACCATGTACAGGTGAGAAAATAATTTTTAAACTGAAACCTAGAAAGAGTTTGCCAAAGGAAAAAGGCCAATAATCCTCTTGAGTAAGAAAGACACAGGATTACCAAGTTTGTGTGGAATGGAGAAAATTGGAAATAGTCACTATAGAGAAAGGAAGAAAGATCAAAGGAAGAAAGATCAGAGAACTGTCATTTTTTGGTGGGTCTGGGTGAGGTGAGACATCATGAATTTGTGAAGGCACTGCTGTATAGAAATACAATTTTCTCCAGCAGCACCCAGTGTAAAGTCCTAGGATGTTAATTTTTTCTGGAGTGGAGTTTTTCCAGGAAAATGTCATAGGAGGATGGTGGGGTAAGGAGGTTGAAGAGACTGACAGTAACAGATGAAGCCATGCATTGCCACCTCTGGGCTGGATGGAGAAGGGAATGAAGAGAGGGTGTAGCTAAGGGATTGAGGAAAAGTGGAGTGTCCAAGGAGCTTTAGGTTCCAATGAGATCAAAGAAGAGAAATGACTCAAGCTGGAAAGGATTTAGTGACTGATTTTCACTAAATTTTCTGATTTAGTGACTGAGGAGATAAAGACAGAGGGTGTGATCACAAAGCTCAGAGGGTAACCAGAGCATGGCACCCTAAAATGCAGGGGAAATGAAGCTAGTGGATAACACTGAGAGGGCGGGGCACTGGAGGACTGATGCCCTGGGTACAGTAGGTCTGAACAGAAAAGGAGACTATAAAACCTGAGAGAAACTTTCTCTGTGTCCCATCTTTCTTGTAGACTTAACATGTTGTCTGCCATAGGGAAGGTGTGAAGGGCCAAGAAGACAAGGCATAAGAAGGAGACTTGCAAATGTTTTAATTGCCAGAGAGATTTAGATTATTTTCCTACATACAGCTCATGATTTAAGTGCTCACCTTCTGCTGAAGTCAGAATACCTGGTTTATAGTCTCATTCCATCACTTTTTAACTGTCTTTCCTTAGGCAAGTTACTCAATCTCTCTACAAGTCATTTTTTGACTGTGAATGGGGATAATCATACCTACCTTCCAAGGATATTGTGAGGATGACATGAGACAATATATACAAAGCATCTGAAAGAGTGCTTAGCATACACTAAGGGCTCTATGAAGTGTAAATACAAGGGGTATTTAAAATAATCATAGAAAAAAAACATAAAAATACGTGAATTTCAAAAAATTTTTGCATCAAAATAAAGTCATAATCACTGGTTATAAAACATCTGAACAAAATCTAGTTTGAGGCACTAGGAAAAATAAGACATTTTGAAAAGAGCCTTTATCATACAACACAAATTCTGGTAAAATAGAAGCAAGAACAAACATCAAATTTGTGGTGAAGCTTGGGTAGAAGAATGGGGAAATCATTGATGCTCTATAAAAAGTTTATGGGGACAACACCCTTAAGAAACAAGTAGTTTGCAAATCAACAGCTGAATTTAAGGGAGGAGACAGTGTTGAAGATGAAGCCCAGGGCAGGAGATTCACATCAATTTGTAATTTAAAAAAATCATCTTTTTAATGTCCTCATTCAAGAGACTGATGATTAACAGCAGAAACGATAACAAACACCATAGTCATCACAACAGGTTCAGCTTAGCAAATTCTGACTTAAAACATTAATACTGAGCAAGCTTTCCACTCAATGGGTGCCAAACCTCTGGCACCCACATCAGCTACAGACAAAAGTAAAGCTTTCAATGAAAATTTTGAACAAGTGGGAGCAAGATCCTGAAGCATTTCTTTGAAGAACTGAAACAAGTCTTTCCCAGTATGATTCCAAAAACAAAGCACAACTGAAGCAATGGCTACCAAGACAAGGTGGAGGTACTCCAGTGAAAGCCAAAGTGACCAGTCAAAAGCAAGGCTCACGGTAACAGTTTCTTGGGATCCTCAAAGCATTTTGCTTGTTGAATTTGTGGAGGACAAAACAGTAATATCATCTGCTTATTATGAGAGTGTTTTGAGAAAGCCAAAGCTTTAGCAGAAAAACACCTGGGAAAGCTTCACCAGAGAGTCTTTCTCCACCACTACAATGCTCCTGCTCATTCCTCTCATCAAACAAGGGCAATTTTCCAAGAGTTTCCATGGAAAGTCATTAGCCATTCCCCTTACAGTCCTGATTTGGCTGTTTCTGGCTTCTTTTTGTTTCTAAATCTTAAAAAAAATCTTTAAGTGGCACCCATTTTTCTTCAGTTAATAACATAAAAAAAGACTGCATTGACAGGGTTAAATTCTTGATAGAGGCAGAAGGCAACCAAATGCCTACGCAAATAGAGAAGGGTCCCGAGAAAACGTCTGACCCACCCAGGTCATCGTGCACAGGGGACTTATCTAAACGTGCCCACAGTGAAAAATTCCATCCCTTAACACATGTTGAGTAAGGGAAATAAATCATTTTGGAGGGGCTCAGACTAAGGGCCCACACACACACTGGAGGAATGGGGTGCACAAATTCCACCAGGAATTTGTGCCTTATGCTGGGGAAGAGCCTGGCCTCTTCCACTCATGTGTGGTGGCCTGGTATTCAGTTTGTGAGGGGGAAACCTGTGTGCAGGATGCCTCTTTTTGTTGAGAGCTTTCTTTTTCACTTAATAAATTCTTCCCTCCTCACCCTTCAGTGTGTCCATGTACCTAATTTTTCCTGGTCATGAGACAAGACCCAGGAGTTAGCTGAACTAAGGAGCAAAAAAATCCCGCATCATTTTGGTGGCCAGTATGGGAACATGAGGAACATGAGTAAAATGTGGACCCAAAAATACCTTTCACTTGCATTTTTGAGCTTTCTCATCCTCAGACTTTTTCTGAGAGCAGGAGAAACTGCCTCACCTCCCCTACTTGCTCTCAGAGGTCAGTCCAACCCAGGATTTTCTATGGTATTTTCCTTCCTCTTTTGGTACTGTAATGGGATCTATCTTTTCTTTTACAATATTGGAGATGTTCCACTCACAACCCAATGGCCACAGTTGAGCATGAGGGATGGACGGGTGAGTGGTGGCTTGCTGCTCCATTCCCTCCTGGCCAGGGTGCAGGGTGCATGGCTGTGTCTGCTGCGCATGTGTGTGTGTGTGTGTGTGTGTGTGTGTGTGTGTGTGTGTGTGTGTGTGTGGCATTCAAGGGCCATGCAGGGTGGGAATGAGTCACAGCTGCTGCCTGGGCCCCAGGGGGGCCTCAAAGGGCCATCATTTTCCACTATGCATCCAGAGTTTTCTGCACCCCTGGCCAATGAATCCAGCTTGGTCTGACAGCAATTAACAGTTTCTCTCCCAGTTGGAGAAACCTATTTGCAAAAGAACAAGAGGTTTTTGCCCCAGACATATTCCTGGCCCAGCATTTAAGCTTTTTTCTTCCTTTCTTTTTTTTTTTTTTTTTTTTTTTTGCCTTTGCTCCACCCTGTAAGAAGTTAACTTTTATGTGAGAGGTTTTTCCTTCTTGAAAGGCATATTATTAGACCAGGACCCCAATTCATCAGACACCCTTTTTTTCTCCATTGTTTGAGAAGGACTCTATTCCACAGTTACACCTTAGCAGTGGGCTTATGATAAGAAGGCAGCACCCAGTCTGGTGAGGGGCACTGGGGACTTGATGAATCCAGGCACCTCCTTGAGGCAGTTCCTTTGTCCCAAATTCAATTCCAAGCCTTGGGTTCAAGGCACAATGTAGGTGAGCATGACTAATACTTGCTGATTAAGCCAAGCTTCCCATTTTATGGATAAAGGTCATGATAGTATCCATGGCATAAATGAGGTCTATGGAAGTCAAAGGCTACTGACAGCAGACAGAAAGGCAGCATGTGGGTAAAAGTGGATAGTCCTATCCCCAAGGCCTCCTGTTAGCATAGGTGAAAGCCATATTGACACCCATGGAGGCACCCTTTCGAGGTCACTGGAATTTGGGAATATAAGGACAGAAGAAGGAGAAAGGGTGCATATTTCTTCTCTCCCTCACATATCTTGGGTATTTGCTAGGAAGAGAAAGAAACCAGGGATGCAGGGCTCCCCTCTTTCTAGATGAGTAGCCCTTCATCTTCAGTCTGCTTGCCTTTTGAATGGTTCCTGAACTCCCGAGGCTCCTTTGGAAGAAGAAAGCCGCCTTTTTTTCCTCCTCTGTCCTCACTTCACAGATGGGTAATTGCGTCCCTGTACTACAGGGCACTCCCCTTAGATGCATTGTCCAGACTGAGAAAAGTTAATTTCCAAAACCTGAAACTGGTTGGCTTAGAATTGAGCTCAGGGGAAGAGAACACAGAAATCTGACATACTGGCAAAAGGGTAAAAGATTCTTATCAGTTGGATTTTTGGACTCTCTCTCCCTGTGCAAACCAGTAAAAGGAATGATAAGGATCACTTTATATTCTCTGTAAAGTTTTGATTAATTAAAAAAGAATATATAAGACTGGGCTTAAACTGTAGCTAATCTGGTGTGCTTAGAGTCTCTTAATTGAGGATTGTTGGTTTTACCTGAGAGGACACTTTTGGAAAAGTTCAAAAGCCAGAAATATTGGCCACTTGGTGCAGCTAACACTGGGCAATAAGGGACTTAAAAAGACTTTCTTAAATAGCACTTGGCTTAATTAAAATGGGATATCCAAATTATAGATATATTTAAAAGACCTTTATGTTTTTCTCTTCCTGGATCTTGTTTTGCTATAAAAAGATTTTTCTCATTTGACTGAATTACCTTTCCCCACCTTGTCTTGCCACTCTTAATGGACATATGATAGGCCCTACGATAACTTCTGATGCCCTGAGACTCCTTGGGAAAAACAGTAAAGACACTGCAGATTCCATTTTGAAAAAGATCTCTGCTTTCCTCATGAAACCCCCCAAATCAGAGACAGATAGATCCCTCTCAAAATCTGTTTTGTCTTCCAGCTGTGCCTGTTTATTAGGCCCTCTAAACAGCATGCTTTCTTAGCTGTGCTCTTAAAGGGCACCAGCTGGAGACCCATAATACAATTAGGAGATTGGAGAATTAAATCTAACAACTGAATCTTCTTCTGTCTGTGTAGTTATATATGTGTTATGTGTGATGTTTTTAAAAAAGAGCTCTAATTAATTGGCCTAAAGAAAAATAAGTGCATAGCTCAAATATTTTTGAAGGAAAAATAAAAGCTATAATTCCTTTTAGTTCAGGTAACTTTAATCTTTGAGAAATAAAAACAGTCTTAAAGATTACTGGTAAAATGCAAATGTTGTTAAAAAATAAATAGGTGGTCTAAATTATATGGGTCAGATACTAGGTTTGCTAAATGTTTTAAGGTTAAAAACTGCTTCTTTAGCTGTTGAGAACTGTTCCACTTGTCTGCTTCACAGGTGGTAAGACTGGGACATATGAAATTAGCCACACCCTTACCTATGCCAGAAGGAGTAAAACTTTATTGGTACCTACTACACAATGAAAACAACTTAACAGATTTTATGTTAAAGTCAAAAAATGCTAAGAAGTAACATTATAACATGTAATTGAGACCTCTGAAAACAGACTTACATGCAAGGTGTATAACAGTAAAATATGTCTTTAGTAAAAAATTGTAAGAAGGCATGAAAATCTCAATTTTTGCCTAGGGTTAAAAAACTGTTTTAAATTAGATAAGATAAAGACAATGGTTTAAATAAGTTATATAAGATTTCTAAAAATTAATTTTGCAAAAGAATTCTGTGTGTAAACACTGACTAAATTGAGCATTGAAATAAAAGCAGAAAGGTTTCCTTAAGGCACTAATCTGCTGGTTAGAAAAATTTGCAAAGGGTTATAAAAGATTTATAGGAATCTCAGCTCTTGGTCAAACTGGTTAAGGTTGCATAGAATTGTTTATAAAGTTTCATTTAATAAATCGGGGTCAACATTAATAGTAAACTAATGTAAGGGTAAAATTTGGCTTTCTTTTCCTTGTACAAGATTTTCATGTAATAGTAACAGGTAATTAAATATTTTTGTTTGCCTTTTGGATAGACTACCAAGGAAAATAAAGAAAAGATAGGAGACATTGTTTGGAAAGCTAAGTCTTCCCTCTTAATGAGTAAAAATTTTTACCTTGTTTTAAATTTTTTGAGTCATCATTTTGGCAAAATTACTTATGGTAATCTGGAATTCTATTTCATAACATCAAATTTTTTTAAACCTCTAACATATTTAACAGGCTTCCCAAAATCAAGTTTCATCTTCAAGGTTGCAAGGTGTATAAGAGTAAAATGTGTCTTTAGTAATTTTTTGCCTAGGGTTAAAAAACTGACCTCTATCTTTCAGATGCTATGGAAGGCCCTTGAAGCATACAGACGAGAGGTAAACAGAATTATCTGACATGTTTAGGTACATGGGATTACCAAAATGACATTTAATCTTATTCAGGTTATATTTTAGTGAACAATGTTAATATATGTTCCAAAATTATAGGGGATTTCTAAAATTCTAGTATCTGAGTATATGCTATTAATCATAATTAAAGGTGTTAGGTATTATAAACCACAGAGATAACCACATTTCTTTTTCAATTATGTTTTTGGTTGTAACTACCCTGTACATATTCTTATTCATAGACAATTGTTGTCTTGTTTTGATCCCCTTCAAGAGATGGTTTATAATTAGCTACAGAACTTTTTTGACAGGTGCTTTCAAATGCAGTTTTCTGATCATTTTGAAAATTGTGACATTGGAATAAAGGAAAAATGTACAGGACACATGAAGAGCTAAAATGTTCATGAATATTAAGGAGAACAAAAGTTAGCTGAATAGACTGAAATAATAGAAAGCTGAAGTGACCTTTTTAGAAAACTTTTGCTTAAAACATTGCTAATATTTGTTTTGTTTTTCTCAGTCAAGGACACTTATTTTGAACTATTTACAGTCTTTAATAATTGAGTAAGGTAGACTCCTATGAAAAAAATTTGGAGCATGTTTGTTTCTCTTTGCCTGGATCCTCTAGAATTTGAAAGCTATTTGTTAGTATTTTTATGGCAATATTATTTGCATCAGGGCAATAACAATCATTTTCTTTTGCAAGAAGATGAAACTAGAGAAACTGGTTGTTTGACTAAGAGTTTGACTTGCTTCCATTTAAGGAGTCAAGTTCAACCTGCAGAGCCGATAAAAGCCTATTAGGGAAACTGACCTCATAGTTTGTCTACACAGACCCTGTTCAGGGTTCCTCACCTGTGGTGAGTAAAGAATGTCACTTTCTAACAGGCCCAGGGACTCCATATTCTTGTGACTTCAAGAAGAAAAGAGTTCACCCAATTCCTAGGTATTCAAGGATAGAAACCCATGGCTGGGCTCAGCTTTAAAAATATCCTGTCTGGGATTCCTTGTGGAACAAAGTTCCATCAAAGCCAGTTTTAAAAGCTTATGTAAAAATAATTATTCTTGCTGTACTTTATGCAAATAATCAGGCCAAGTATAAGACTAAAGTTTATTTTGCAAACAACTCAGTCCTGCCATGATTTGTTTTTAACAAAAATGAAGACTGGAGAGAGAAATTACGTTTCAAAGCTAATCATACATTTGTCATTAAATTCTAATTCGCCCATTGTTTTTAAGTTTTTCATCTACATTTAAAACTAACCCTGCTTATTCCTGTGAATTAAACAGTTATCTCTGGCTGCAGCTCAGAAGAAACAAAAAGGGACAGGTAATATAAAAATCTGGATCAGTTTTTCCAGTTCTGGGCAATTATCCTGCAAATCCTGCCAGGTGATGGAAGTAATAGGGTGCCATTAACCTGCAGGTTTCTTTTTGGAAAAATAAGACCAAGGAAGCTAACTGAAAGTCAAAACCCATGCACCCAACTTTTAGCAGGAATAACTATAGCCAACACCCGAACCTGCCAGCAGCCTCGGGATTTCTGAGCTATCCTTACCCTCACTTTTGTTTCGTTTTGATAAGTGTCTTCTAATGAGCCAGTTTGTCTCTTCTTGCCTTCAGGCCATCAAACTCCAAAGAGTCATGCAACCAGAGCCTCAAACAATGGCCCCCTTTTACCAGGAACCCTTAGAGAGGCCTCTGAGGGAGCTTTGAACACTGTTTTCCCCAAACAGCGCCCTCTGTCAGCAGGGTCAGTTAAGATCAGTCTTCATCCTTACCCTTACTCTAACAGCAGTCAGATGTGCTTCTTTAGATTGAGGAATGATAGAGCAGAAGACAGCCAAATGCCTATGCAAATAGGGAAGGGTCTCCAGAGAACCTCTGACCTGCCCGAGTCATTGTGCACAGGAGACTGGCCTAAACATGCCCATGGTAGGAAAATCTGTCCTTTAACACATGCCCAGGAAGGGAAATAAATCAATGAGTACGCATTGAGTTTTAGAAGACTAAGGGCCCCCATGCACACTGGAAGAATGAGATGGAGTCACCAGGAATTCATACCTTATGCTCGGGAGGAGCCTTGCCTCTGCAACTTGTGACTGGTGACCTGTCATTCAATATGTGAGAGGGAAACCTACATGCAGGACTTCTCTTTTTGTTGAGAGCTTTCCTTTTGCTTAATAAATTCTGCCCTCCTCACCTTTCAATGTGTCCGTGTGCCTATTTTTTTCCTGGTCATGAGACAAGAATCTGGATTTAGCTGAATGAAGTGGGGAAAATCCTGCATCATCCCCAGGACCGTCAGTTGTTTAGAGATGGATTAAATGCCAAGTATCATCACCTTCAAAAGTGTCTTAACTTTGATGAAGCTTTTTTTTTGAGAAATAACATTTTTTTGTTTTTATCTTACAATTCCCTTTTTCCATGATTTTTGAAGTCCTCTCATAATTTTTGTAGTGCTTTTCATATTTTCTCTACCAGCAATCACACTCTTTTATTCACTACACACACACACAACTCTCCAAGTAGCTGGTTCACAGAGTACTTTGAAAGCTATTATTTCATACAAGTGTTCGTAGATTTAAAAAGCTACTCTGGCTTTTGAAGATGTACTGTCCATCCTGTTAGGATGGGAAAGAAGGTCTCATGTACATGACTGTTGGAACCAACAATCATGTAGGTTTTAGTTATTAGAGAATTTAAGGAAGATGAAGTAGTCTTGGCTCATTATTTGTGTAGTGTAATATGTATAGGTATGCATGCATGTGTGTTTGATTTCCATGTACATGGCAAATTCCTAATGATCCATTCTCATTCCTAAGCTTCACCATTTCCTGCACCAATCTAATTCCTATGCAGCTCCAAAGCCCAAATAGAGTCCTGTCGTCTGAAATATTCTCACTGACAGTGAACTCTTCCTCATTTGAGGGACTATAGCTTTCATAGCCTGTGCCAAATCCTTTAGCATCTATGTGCATATTCTTTTATATACTTACATTACTTCCTTTACATGAACATTCTCCCTTCCACTATGTTACGTAATTCTCAAAACTGGGTAGAGAATGGGACCTTGCCCTAAACTTGCATGTTTTTACTGTATCTAGCACTGGACTTGGTACATATCAGGAACGTGAGTGCTGCTGATTAATTAAATATCTTCATTGCCATCAGCTACCCAAGTATTAGATCTCCGTGCAACCTCTCAGAAAAGCACCATATGGGACAAGCACATTTCACAGTTTTTTTTAGATTAAAATCCAAACTAACAACTATCAGCAAGAGAAGACATTCCATGGGGATGCATTTAACAAGCTCTCAGGTTAAGTAAGAACCTGCAGAAACTGTCCAGCACTCATGCAGAGTTGGTCATTGAAGCTTAAAGGGCTTCCCAGAGGCCAAGGGAATACAGAGATGAGATATAGGTAAAAGGTAAACGACCAAATGGCTAGAATCACCATTAGGGCTGACACTCAGCCCCTGTGCCCAGCCATTTTATCACGGTGTCCAGTGGTAGCCAAGGTTGCCTGATAGTCTAAAGAAGGAAGCTGCCTTTGTCAACCGAAGCTGTCTACGCTTGGCTGCTGGTGATTTTGTGCAAATGCTGAAACCCAGTGATGATCTTTTTGGCATGGAGTTTTGGTACCAAGATAAGCTCTGTCTGCTCTTTGAAAAGCTGTCTAGCTGAGTGGGCCATGTGGGCACAGCTGGTGGATGCCTGCTGCAGTGACTGCACATTTAGTCACTTGGCAAATTAAAAGATGCCCTACACAGGCCATAAGCTCACCTTCAGTTGCTTACTCAATGGGAGGGCCAAAGGACATTGATTTTTTCAGCATTTTTTAATGATAAAACTTAACTGAGTTTCACAATGGCGCTTCAGGATGAGGCTCTGAAGGCTTAAAATTTGGGGCTATGAATTTAGTTAATATAGGAACTGGAATGCAGAAACTCTTCCAATTTATCATACCCACACTTAACACCAAAACCCTGTACCATGTGTATTTTTCTCCATTAAATCCGTACTCATTTTTTATTAGAGTCCATGAGAAAATGTCATATTTCTACATTTAAAAAATCAACTACAGAAATACAAGAGCTGGAACACCACCCTACAAACAGTTCATGAAAGAAAAGGCTTATATTAGTTGATATTAACTCTAGATGAACAAAAAGGTGTGATGTGGCTTCTCAAAAGTTAATATATTATATGATCGTATTAATAGTACAAAATTCAAAACAAAAGAGAGCAAGGTCTTACTGCACTTCCTACTGGACAGACCCCATCCAGAGCACTGTGTGTAGTTATAGTGTCAGGAACATGCAACCAGGTTACCCTCATAATTGTCGTCAAGAATGTGAAGGTCTGCCATGCAAAAGGGGAGTTAGCCTAACTCTATTTTAGAACAAATGGGCATAATTTGTAAAACAGGAGATTTTGACACATAAACAAGAAAAAAAATTGGAAAACTCGCTAAGTTACCCATAAAAATGGCTGCACCAGGAGATAGTGACTTTTTCCATCACTAGAACAAGGATAGCATCATCTGTAACAAAGATGGTAACAGGAGCAACTGCAAATGGAAGCACACTTTGGCAAGCATTAAAGAACTTTCCTCGGGTCTAGAGTTTATAGTTGTTGATTTTAGGATTCAAACCCAGTTTGCCTGATTCTAAATCTTAAACTTGTATCCACTAAGTTTTATTACCTCCGCACCCACCTTACAGCATACTGATGAGGAGTATGAGAGATGGAGATGGTGCATACAAACAGTGTAGAAAAGCACCTGGAAATACAGGTGGCCTCCATGAGTGTCAGCTACTGATTAGTGTCATTTTCATTATTATGTGTCACAAATATCACTGGATGAGAGGATGGGCTAGACAATGTCTAAATCTAAGGTTTACTGGTTCTGTAACAGAAGCACAGACCCTGCGCCGCACTGCTTGTCTTCTGTGGGCTTGCACTCACAAGCATGGCTCCAGCCACTGGGTCTACCCCACGATGCCATCGGTCCTCCTACGCTGCAAGGGTCCAGTGTGAATCTCTGCAAAGTCAGGTCAGATATCCTTGAGGTTCTGCATTTAATCCTAAAGTTGGACTTCCCCTTATTCAAATCCCATTCAGAACTGGCAAAATTCCATTTGCTGATTCAAAAAGGGGAAAGAGGTTTTGAAAAGGCTTATAACAAAGGCTCATAAGCCTTACAGATCAAACAGCTCTTAAAGAACAACATTTTGATGAGTTAAGTGTAAAAGAACCAGAAACATACGGATTAAATTCCCCTTGAAATTTAAATGCATTTAAAAATTAAAGGGAAAAGCACTTGGCAGAATGCACTGGGGTCCTTTGCTGAATCTAAAACATTTAGAAAAATGGCTCGAGACATCTTGCCCAAATGAGGCAGCTCCCAGTTTCTATCTGGCTTACTTTAAGTGCTGCTTTTTTTCATGTCTCTTAGGAGACTATTTCAGACTCCCAGTTCCCCTCAGTTTCTTCTCCCTTAACAACTAATTGCTAATTAGCAAGATATTTGTGCGCTGGAAGCAGCCGTTCATTTTCTGAAATGGCCAGAGCCTATTGCTAGTGTCATCGGTGGCTCTCACCCAGGTACCCCAGTACTAAGCGTGCTGCAGCAGCCTGAGCTACATGGAGACTAAGCGAGACTAAGCCCTATTCTCGGCAACGTGCTAACTCTTGAACCATCGATTTGCTGAGGGATAAAGACTCACATCCACGAGTGTGTCAGTTCAAGCAGCCTGCACCAGCCTCACCAGGCCAAGGAGTCCTCATTTGGAATCCTTGAAAAACTAAGCCTATGTAGGCAGGGCTAAACAGAGATTAAAGTGACTTTACTGGGAAGACCAAATATCGTTAGACCTGATGTGTCTATTTGGTTCACTGTCATGGTGTTCAAAGCAGGCACTGAGAAGCAGGTGATTATCCCCTCATGTGGGGCAAGAATATCTGAGATTTTCCATTTATATTTATTTTATTTCATCCTTTTACACATTTCTGATTTTAAGGGTTTAAATGTTTGATACTTTGTTCAATGTACATTTGTATAATGGTACGAGGATTTAACTTGCCAATAAATAGATGTATATATGAATGATACTCAAAAGGTTTTTGTTAGACAGGTGTGGGGATTCACAATTGTAATCTCAGCCCTTTGAGAGGCTGAGGCAGGAGGAGTGCATGAGGTGAGGAGTTTGAGACCAGCATAGGCAACAAAGGGAGACCCTTTCTCTACCAAAAAAAAAAAAAAATTTGTTGTTGTTGCTTGTTTATTTTTCATGCTTTGTTTTTTCATTATTGGCTATAAGCAATCAAAAACATTTTAAGACCTGTCTGGTAAACACACCATTGGCTGTAGATCAGGCAGGTTTGAGCTTCAATTCTGCCTCTGCCCCTTATCCATCAGACGGCCTTAAGAAGACACTTGGTCTTTCTGAGACTCCACTTCCTCCTGTGGAAGAGGAGACTTTTACTCCTTTGAAGGTTGTGATAAAGGGTTAGATAGTGGGGGTGGAGGAAAAGTTGAATCCAACACACTGCCCGGTTCCTGGCTTCTAAGGACTCAGCAAAAGATAGCTGCTGGTGTCTTCCCTCTTGCCCTTTCCGTTCTGCAGGCATGAATTTCTTAAGAGCCTGAACTTTACTGAGATTTTCTTCAAATAAAGTGGAAACACAGTAGTAGACGGTCATTTTGAATCAAGGAAAGAGTTTAAGACTAAGTAGTTTTAATTATCTAAGTTTGTCACTCATCACTGTTATCATTAGATGTCTTTATAAGGCTTCCACTATGCAAGATCAAATTCCAAGTCTTTTCACACTCTTCATCTGAAGTTGTGGACCAGCTCACCTTGTGTCTTCTCATGTGTCACCAGTAAGTCCAGTGGGGCAGCTTACGACAATGACTGATATTCTAGTAGGGTAAGATAAAGTGTGACTATTAAACACTGATTTCTCAAGTCAGCTTAACATGAAGAAAAGAGTTTCAACTTGCCAATGACTTAGAGAAATCTTCTTCTAGGGAATACGAAGGGCAAAGAATTGCAGTCTAAACAATGTCATTTAAAAATTCAATTATGTTTTGGAAAAAAAAAGTATAAGAAAACATGAGACACGATAAAGAGATGGGTAACAAAAACGTTGACAAGAGCAATATTGATAAGATATAATCAATTTGTAATTGGCTTTGCTGTTTTACAGAAGACATTTCATAAATCCTATCTGATCTTCAATGTAGTCCTATGCAATAAGAATTGGCATTAATTATTTTATAAATAGAGAAAATGAGGTTGAGAGATTCCTTAGGAGATATGTTGGTGTAGGACTCAAAAACATGGATTCAAGTTCAAAATCCCCTAATACCTCATACAAATTATGTCCTCTTAAGTCTTAAGTCATTCTTTACCAAATCATCCTTTCTTCCCATAGAACTTATTGCCAACTGAAATTATTTTGTTGACTCACTTATTAGATTTGATGTTTTAATTTCCCCACTCTCCATGAGAATGCTAGCTCCAGAAAACCAGGGACCTCGCCCAGCTTGTCCACCACACTGTTAAACCGTACCCTCTGCATAGTTGGCCTCAACAAATCATGATGCTGACTTTGTTTTCTTTATCCAACCTTGGAACGCAACAGGGATCAGCTGATGTAGCCCATGGTCCAAGCCTCACCCACCCACAGGTCTGGTAAGTGAATTTTTAATGAGTTGCCATGCCTGTGCTATTGCGTGACAGAGGTGAGTTGTTGCAGCAGTAATAGCATGATCCACAGAGTCTATGATATTTACCAACTGTCCCTTGACAGAAAAGATTTGCTGACTCCTGGTTCACAAGAATCAAGTAGAAGCTATAGATTTTTTTTAAAAAGGAGTATTTGGCAAGCAGGACTGTTGCTAAAAACAGGTTACAGTTGGAGGATAGCTGTTTCAACAACACATACTCATTAAGTCAGATTAATACAGCTACTTAGCATAAAATGTATGGAGTAATCAATACTATTGTGTCTGTTGTTTAAAAAAAATAAATGATGAAAGTATGCTATTGATTACGTACCCACCAATGCTGTCGACATTTACCTTAGTTCAGGTAAATGCCACCAGCAAAAAGGTTACCTATTGCATAAGAGGAATTAGATTTTCAGCCAATTTCCAATCATTCTGAGAGATAGATTGAGACCTTTACTCTACTTTCTTTTCTATCCAGATTTCTGCCTTTAGGCTGTTTTATATTTTCTTCAGAAATTTAGAGGGGAATGGTGGGGAGAGAAAATAATTATCCTTTAAGTACTTGTCAACCTTTCTGGGAAGAGACTATGTGCTAAAAAAATTCTTTAGAAAAATGAATAAACGGTTTATTTTTAGATTTCTGTGTAGACTGCAATTATCTATACTCTCCAGGCTAATAATAGCTCGAAAAATCCAGAGCTATTTGGAGATGACAAGGGCTGTGTATGAACCTGAGATCATCGGAAATTTTCTTCTAACTTAGGTATACACATGTATAAAACATCCAATGAAAGATAAATGCTTCACTAACCTTAGAAACGTAAAATCAACCTGGAATCCCATCTTGAAATAGGATTCTAGAGCAAATGTATGTAGGGCTTTTAATGGTGAGTCACCAAAAATAGTGTTGCACCTTAGTTTTACAAAATACGTTTTTACATTTTAATGTTTCTTTATTAAAATTTTATTTTATAGTAGTAGGAACACTTACCATGAGCTCTATCCTCCTAACCAAATTTAAATTGTGTAATACAGTCACTACAGATACAATGTTGTATGGGAGACTTCCAGAACTTATACATCTTGCATAACTGAAACTCTGTGTTCATTCACCTCTCATTCTAGCCCTTGGGGACCATCATTCCACTCTTTGATTTTATGAATTCGCTTATTTTAGGTATCTCACATTAGTGGAACCATGTAGTCCTTGTCCTTTCTTACTGACTTATTTCATTCAGCATAACATCCTCAAGGTCCACTCATGATGTCACATATTGCAGCATTCCCTGTATACCTCATTGTATGCTGTTAAAAAAAATGGACACTTAATAATTGTACATGCTTATAGGATACATAGCAGTTTCAATTCATACAACTTAATGGTGATCACATCCTCCTTATAGCTATCTGAAACTACATCATGTATTATTGTTATAGTCATCCTACAGTGGTATACAACACCAGAACTTATTCATCCTGTGTAGCTGTATGTTTGTATTCTTTAACAAATTTCTCCATTGTATGTAAATTCCACATTTTCTTTATCCATTTCTCCATCATTAGACATTTAGTGTTTCCACATCTTGGCTGCTGTGAATAGTGTTGAAATGTTTCTGAAACAGAAATTTATCTTATAATCTGTATGTATGTTTAACATGATACCCATTTTACTATTTCCCTTAATCCTAAAAAAAAAGCTTTTATAAAATCAACAAGCAGCTAACAGTCAATGGTACCTTCAAATCAAGCAAATATATTTTTTCCTGGGAGACAGAGTAGGGAACAATCCATTTTTTTAATAAAATATCTTCTCTAAAATTAATCCTTGCTACTGATACAAAAGGATCCAGGTATCAATCACAATATTTCTTTATAAGCCAAACTTCTGAGACAGGTTTCCCTACCTGCCTGTCTGCTGAATCACCACAAGAAAGGTGCTGGACCCTGAGAAACTGACTCAGTCAAATCCCTCATGAGTAAGGCCTGTCACTTTCAATGCCAAATGGCCTGTAAGTCAGTCATGGGCTTCCTTCCCATGAGCCGTTTTGCTTCAAATGGGCTACCACGTTCATTCCAACACAAAGGCATCTGAGAACTGTGTATTGTTTTCCAAACAACCTGTTATCTGGTGGCATACTGTAAAATTAGTTGAGGGAGAATCTGTGCTGAGAGATAAATCTTGCTGTGACATTTCAAGACTCATCCTCAGCCAATTAGAACTGCCACTGTGAGACCAGCCTGCTAGCACACATTCCAACCGTGTTGACCCAGAAGTCTTAAAGAAGCCCTTTAGCAGATCCACAGTGTCCTCTGCAGTCTGGGAATTGATGGGAAAGCAGGTGCATGTGTTGGCTCGTGGTTGAGCAAACCCCAAGCAGGTTTGTGGCCAGAAATGAGAGAGGACTGAAGAATCCAAGAATGGAATTGAGAAATTGCAGACATTAAGAAAGTTATTTCTAGAAGGAGTGGCTCTTTAGCAACAAGATTTACTCTGACCACTGAATCCAACCTTGGGCCACACAGAAACCTGGACTCCTGGACAGATGAATTACGGTGCTTTATTTCAAAATGAAATTGACCATAATGGTTAGTTTGGTGATTTTCCAAGTGGAGTTTGGCCTGAAGTTTTAAAGACTGCTCTAGGTCAAGGCACTGTGAATGTCTTTCCATGCTATTTAACTGGCCCTATATTCCTCAGTTATCTTTTTGGAAAGAAGGTGGGGTCATCTGTCCTTTTGACAATACTCATAGCTTGCCATTTACAAAGGTTATTTTACCAGAGGTGCTAGGTGCTTCACAAACATACAACTAACATCATGCACTGCTGGGGACATTTACACCACCAAATCATTACATAAATATTGCTTCATTCAGTCAGAAGATTCCTAACAATAACTAACCTGCCTAACCTCTGCTCCCATTTTTCTGGTTGCGTAAACTGAGGTCCAGGGAAGACAATTCCTATACTCAAAGTCACCAAAATAAAACAGCTTATTTTCATTGGATTCCCTTCACAAATAGAAAAGTCCGCATTTTGGCTCCTAATTTTTAATACAGAGGACACTTAGTTTGGAAACCCGTAACCTAACAAACTGCCAAATTCTGTCTTCTGATGCCAGTGACACAAAGCCCCAGTGGCCCACAGGACAAAGGGAGTTAGCACATCTCCAAGCTGAGAGGCTCCGTGGCTGCAGGCTGTGTGCAAATGGACCCAGCTCATAAGCCAGGCTCATTTTTCACAAATGACACCATCTTCGGATCTGCACGCATCTGGTCATAGAATAACTTTCAGAGAGTGTTTGTCGAAAGCTTGTTCTCTCAGAAGAGTTCCCAGGAGAAAACCCCTATTCCCCTCAGCAGTCAAATCAAAATACCCCGCTCCCTGCAACCCCACACACAGGCACCAACCACAGTGATGAGGAATCACAACCCTAAAAGAAGGGACTGCCAGAGCCCTGCAGAGGCCCCTGTGCCTCTCTCCTGGGGAGGTGGCAGGGATGTCTGTGTACACGGCACTCTCCCACTGAACTGGGCCTCCTGTCTTGCGTAAAACTAAAAATAAGGGTGATAACAAGAAAGATTTATCTAAGACAGAAAGGAAGTTCTGACATTACCATAATGGCATCTCTCCAGAAAGTCTGTTCTTTCCCTTCCATTCACATCTCCACTTAGTATTTCTCTGAAAATATAGCTAAAGGCAACTATTCTTTTCCCATGGTTCACAACTATCAGATTGCCCAAGCCTGCACAGACTGCCCCAAAACATGGCTAGTTAATTACTCACCAACAGAAATACCAAAAGCAACAAATCAGTTGCACACATATGTGTTTGAGAACCCTTATTGTTCTCAGAGAATCCTAATTACACATTTCCTCTGGTATCTACCCCTCCCCCTCCCTACTTCCCTACGGGAGTCTGAGTAACACAATCAAAGAAGACTCTAAAGAGGCTTGTCATATCCTGGGGTTTACAAGACATGGTATTCAAAAGGCAACGATGTTAATATTGTTTTACAGTATGCTGACTGCTTGGGGGGTTTGCAGCCATCTGTGTGCATTCACCCCTTTCTGAGTCAGGGGAAGGGCTGGGGTTGGCTCATTCACAGAGTTATGCTGCCTGCCTCATCATTCACTTTCTCTACTGAGTCACTGACTTGGGGCCATCAGGCATGATTTATTAGTGGGAAACGTATCAGTGGCTTCCGTACAACAGGCATCCTGATTTTGCCCTAGCCAATCCCTATAAGCACCACTATCTGCATTACCTCTCTGAGTTCTCCAAGAGCAGATTCTAGAATATACAGGTAGGTGTGACTTATGAGCACAGAAGATTTTATTAGATCCACAGTCAAGGACTCCTAATACAGGCCTAGTGCTACTGATGGATGACCTGGTTATCATATATATGAGGTAATTAAATTTATTATACATAATGTTAAAGCAACAAACTTTTTTTTGCATGAATCTGATAAAAGCTATGAACTCTAATTCCAGGGGAAAAAAAAAGTTCTTTCTCTCTCACACAAAAACACACACCCCGTATAATTCTGGGAGGTTCATCACCTGCTGAAGCTCATCTGGGTCCACCAGGCCCAGGAGAGGAGATCTCATTGAATTAAAAGTTTAGCTCCTCTAAATACTTATCATGGACTTCCCCACATTCCCATTATAACCAAGGCTGATGGATTTTCACGATCTTTAATTTTTTTCCCACATTTGAATCAAATGATCTCCTCACTGATATGAAGAAAACATTCTACTATCACAGTGTTTCGCTGTAACTGATACACAGGCATCAAGGACTTAATACAGGCAGGCACAGTGGTGGCAGATCCTGTGATGGTCAGTTTCATGTGTTAACTTGGCTAGGCTGCAATGCCCGATTATTCAGTCAAATTCTAATCTAGTCATTGCTGTGAAGCCATTTTTCTAGATGAGATTAACATTCAAAAATAAAATTGGCTTTAAATAAAATCCCAGATAATCGGGTAGGCCTTGCCCAATCAGTTGAAAGGCTCTCAAGGCAGAACTGAGGTTTCTGAAAATAAATCCCACTGCGGACAGCAGTGTCAGCCTGTGCCAGAAAGTTCCAGCTGCCATTCCTGATGGCCTGCTCTAGAGATTTCAGACTTGCCTAGCCAGCACCCAACATCATGTGAGCCAACTCCCCCCAATGCACCCCTTATGATGTTTCCTACTAGTTCTGTGTCTCTGGTTTAACCCTGACTGATACGGATTTTTGCTATAAGGAAGTGACTAGAAGAAATACCTTTAAAAATGTACATCTGGCTTTGGAATTGGACAATGGGTAGAGGCTCAAAGAACTCGAAAGTGTGAGACAGAAAAAGCCCAGATTGCCTTTAACAGCTAATTCATATAAGCCCCTCTGGTGAAGTCTCATAAAAAAAGATTAGAACCATGTTGTTGGAGACCGGAAGAAAGGCAATCTTTGTTATATAGAAGCAGAAACTTAGCTGAATTGTTTTATAGTTAGTGTAAAGCAAAACTTATAAGCTATGAATGTGGCTATTTAGCTGATGAGATTTCTGAGCAAAGTACTAAAGGTTTCTTCTGGTTTCTTCTTTCTGCCTACAGTAAAATGTGAGAGAAAAGAGATGAATTGAGGAAAGAAATGTTAAGCAAAAAAAGACCCTTGATTTAGAAATTACCAGTTTCTTTACATTGCAAAATATGCTAAAATTAGAAGATCCGCTGTTAACAAAACTCTTCTGGAGAGAACGCCTAATATATGGCTGGACACCCTGTTGCTAGCACTGAAGAGAGTGGGTATATGACCCTTGGACATGCATGGATATTGGCATAAATCAGAAATAAAGATGACATTATCTAAGAAATTCCGTGGAGGACCCTTGTGTCTAATAGTATAAATCCCTCTGACATATACAGGAGACTCACCAGATTTTTAAGAATATTACATCAGTAGAAACATTTCCAGCTTAGATTGAAAGGATCAGGAATGTGACTTAATGAAAGAAGGTTGTTAGACTCCCAAAATTCCATAGAAAGAAAATAAGCTCATAAAACTATGAAGTTGCAAACGTGCTACCCTTCATGAAAAAAAGAAAGATGACTGTGAGGGCTGAGCTTTGGAGCCAGAGTCCAGAACGGCAAGGCAAGAAGGCAAAGCTGTGGGCCCAGAGGGCAGTGATATTAGCCTCACGGGATTATTCCCAGGCCTTGCATTTAAGGAAATGGGCCCTATCGGATTTTGAAGGTCTGGTCTTCAAACCCAGGGGTGAAAATGGAAGAAAGAAAATGGTTATCTGGGTCTGGGTAACCTTTTCCTTCCTTCCGTTTTTTCCCCATTGGAATAGAAGTATCTACAACTGTTATTCTGTGCTTATTCTACCATTAAATTTTAGAAGCAGATAACCAGTTTTCTAGTTTCACAGGTCAACAAGTGAACAGAAATTTTGCCTTGGGATAGACAATATCCATAGTACCACCCATACCTGATCTAGAGGCTGTGTTTGGAACTTTTGGGGCTGATGACATTTAGGTAAGATTTTGGATGTGAGCTGATGCTATAACAGGCTGAAATTTGGCCGTATGTTAGTATGGGAAAAAATGTATTTTGCATGTGGGACAGGCATGAATCTTTGGAAGCCAAAGGGTGGGGACACTGTGATAGGCTTCTAAATGTTTCACAAAAGCTGGCCGAATACAGTGGCTCATGCCTGGTTATCCCAGCACTTTGGGAGCAGGCAGATTTCTTGAGCTCAGGAGTTTGAGACCAACATAGGCAATGTGGTGAAACCCTAAGAAATACAAAAAAAAAGCCAAATTCGCTGAGTGTGGTGGCAGATGCCTATGGTTCCAGCTACTTAAGAGGTTGAAGTAAGAGGATCTCTTGAGCCTAGGAGGTCAAGGCTGCAGTGAGCTGTTACTATACCACTGCACTCATGCCTGGGAGACAGAGAAAGACACTGTCTCAAAAGGAAAAAAAAAAAAAAAACATTTCACAAAAGCTATCCGCATCCTAATCCCTGTGGACATGAGCTAATACGGTGTGTGTGTTTGGTGGGGGCAGTTTGGGGGGTAGTTTACAGATGCAATTAAGGATCTTAAAATGGGGAGATTACTCTGGAGTATGAGTGAGTCTTAAATGCAATCCAATGAATTCATGTAAGAGCAACAAATAAGCAAATTTGAACATATATAGAAGAGAAAGCAATGTGAGTATGCATCAGAGAAAAATTTGAAAATGTTGGCCTTGAAGAATGGACTAATGTGTCAATCCAAGGAATACCAGAAGCCACTGAAAGATAAGAGATATGAGAAATAGATTCTCCCCTAAATTTTCTGTAGGGACAGTGGCTCTGCCAACGTCTTGATGTGGGGCCAGTGAAGCTGAGTTTGAACTTCTTGGCTCCAAAACTGTTAGAAAATAAACTTTTGTTATTTTAAGTCACCCAGTTTGTGGTAATTTGTTACTGCAGGCATGGGAAACTAACACAGATCCTACAGAAAGCTAAAATGAGAAAGTCATCAGTCTCCATCACAAAAATTTATGGATCAACCTGTGGGAGGACCCACATGAATATCCAGCTATCTGTAATACAGGGCTGGCTGACAACAAAAAAGAGGTAAGCAAAGTGCAAATGGCTTGGAACAGTTCTTCAGGGGGAGGAGACTGAGAAAGATTCACAGACAGCAGAGCATGTGGGAGAAGTAGAGGCGCAGAAATGATCAAAACGTTCTGAGCAGAAGACACTTCAAATGGAGGAACCATGAGCTTCATTATGCTGAAAAGGGATGGAAGGGGGTTGATAATGACAAAGATAAAATTAGAATGTCAGAGCAGGCATCATTTTAGAGGTATTCTAGTGATTTTCAAATTGTGCTTCATCAGAGATATAGAGAACTGTAAAAACACGGAAAACAAATGGTCTAGTCTACACTCCCCACAACCCCACTTTATATCAGGGGAAAAAAAAGAATGCACAGGCATACACAAAGAAGGGTAGCATAGCATGGCTATTTACATCAGATGGATGGGAATTCAAATGAATCAAGTCCACATGCCCACAGATGAGTGTCTGTACCTTTCTGAGTTTAATGTAAGCAATAAAGAGAAGAGCACCTGCTTCACCCAATTGTTACAATGAACTAATGTATGTCACATGCCTACACAGTTCTTTAAACTTAACCAAGGAACCAATAACAGAAAGTAAGCAAGTAGAAAAAGTCAGGATTAGAACCTGTGATTTATCATCTTTCATTTTTCCACTACAAGGCTAGAAAAGTTAGGTTCCAATCAGAATTTTTCTTGAATGGCATGCCAAGGGTTTCTAACTTTATGATTATGAGTTGTGATTCATAGAATAATTATAAAATATGAGATGCTGTAACGTTATCTGTCTTCTAAACAAGATCATTATCTGGTGGTAGAAAGATAAGAACAATCATATGAACAAGACATGAAGTGAGAAGAGAGCCAGTGTGGAATCTGCTGTAGGAAGTTCCAGTAATGAGATGAGGAAGCTCTAGTTGAGCATGGTATAAGAAACATATTCTACATGCTTTGTCTTTTTGCCCTAAGATGATGTTTGTAGAGACAGAAAACTAGCCAGGCACAAATGATTACTCATCAGCAAGAAAATGTTGCATGTATGTAGTGAGTTGGGGACAGCCTAATTATGCAGGGATGTTCCAGAAAGGACTTCTACACTTGGCATCTCTTCTGAGAGAGCTGGTCATGAAATGTCACAATGTTCAATGGCTGGGAATGCATGCAATGTTTACAAAGCCTGCTTTCATGATTCCTGGTGATCCAGACAGCCAGCTGTAGGAGTTTCCCCAAGAGTCACATGCCCTGAACTCCTGTGCACAGACAAGCCAGTGGAATGTGCCATTCCCCTAACCTCTTCCTATGAGAGCAGAGACAAATGTGATTTTTGAATTTTAGCATACACACACATCTTTGTCAGTGTGACAATGAATCCATAATATTGCATTGGACTTCACAACTAAATAGAAATGAGGAAACGTGGGTACAATGAATCATATCCTGGAAAACCAATGAAATGCAGTGATTGTTTGAAATGTTCATTCATTTAAAATAGTGAGGTATGATGTTCTGACCTGTAACCCCAGCCCATGGTCAATTACACTGCCTTCCCTATGGAAAGTGAAGTTGTTAGCCTGAAGAACAATTAAATGAACTGGAACCATGGGGTTCAAAGAGTAGAGATCAGTTAGTCTTCTCTGCCTGCTACTCTGGCTATTTTCAGGTTTGTTTCCTGCACTGCGTGATCCAGGGCTTTAGTGAGGTTCATTTTAAAGCATCCAAAAATCCCGTGGCTTCAAATCCCTTCCCTTAAAGAAGTCACTACATTGTAGGAGGTCTCACTATTAACTCTTCATTGCTGACAGTCACCTTGAATCTGTCTTCGCTTAAGTCTTTTTCATTATTCACTCGCGTATGTTTTTGGATAATGAGGGATTGTGTTTGACATATATGCCATATTTCCATGTATATAATGTGTACCTAACTTAACAGTAATTTGAAAATTATATATACACTGATGTATAAATATACATATATATGTAACTTTGCTAAATTGTGCTTCTTAGGATAGATGATAGACAGACAGATAGACAGATAGATAGATAGACAGATAGATCTCTTTACCCAAATCTATGTATGCGCTTCAGAACTCCAAGTTATTTGCAATGTGCATATAATCCTATGCATTTTGTTTTCCAGGGAAAGAATTTTTATCAGATTCTTAGAGAGTGTGCAACCCACAAAAAAACTCACTCTTACCTTTTGCATGTTTGGAAATAACCTTCCTTCCTCACCTTCTCCTTTCGTTCTCTCCCATTTCCCCTTCTCGCGCTTTTGTGCCTCCTCTTCTCTTCCTCACACTGCTTTTCCAACATGACCTCCCTTGTTGATTTCCCTTGATGAGTTAGCTTTTAGAGGGAAGGGTGTGGTGCCCACATGCTAAAGGACACAGCACCCTGCTCCTTAGCATTGTGTTGCTTTGTGGGTCAAGTTAAGTGAGTTTTAACAGATTCTGACTCTTGGGAAAATGGACTAGAAGCTTAGAGAGGGTGAAGATGGTAAGAGGAACTGGTTTATCACCAGTGCTATATCTGCCCCTTTTTGTGGAGGAGATAAGGTGGAGACAGACTCACCTACCAGGATTCCTAATTGTGTTCCCTCTCCAGGCAGGGGAAATAAGGACAGGTCTGTCCATTCCTCTCTGTTCTTGAGCCAAAGAACAAAAAGAATCTGGACAAAGAGCAATTCCACCTCAGTCCTTGCAGTATTAAACTTGTAAAATGACTGAAGTCTGAAATAACTACACAATTAGGGCACCAGAGGGTGGGGAGACACATGATTCCATCAGTGTTTCAGGCTCTGCTGGCTCAGTGCATCTCTGAACAGGGTACCATAAAATCAAAATCCAACACTACTTTGATTATTCCTTATCTACACTGCCCTTGGCCACCCTCTGGCCTTCTGCCCTCTCTCGCTAATAGATGGAGGAGTCACACCAGCTAATTTTTCAGGGCCTTCCCATTTTCAGCCTTGTGGGATTATCACACTTCTGGAAGAACCCAGCTCCCAAAATGACTTTCTCCATGGCTGTCCCTTAAGCTGACTTTGCCATTCCTACTGCCAATAGGCTGAATGTTTGTGTCTCCCAAATTCATGAAATTTACTTTCCAATGTGAGGGTATTTGGAGGTGGAGCTTTTCAGAGGTACTTAGGTCAGGAGAGTGAAGCCTTCCCAGAGCCTCCCAAACGGGACAGGAGAGTTCCTTAGCCCCTTCCACCACATGAGGACACAGGAAGAAGACGGCCATCTGTAAACCAGGAAGAGGGCCCTCACCAGACACAGAACCTGATAGGACCTTGATCTTGAACTTCCAGAGCTTTGAAAAAGAGATATTTGTTGCTTTAACCTACCCAGTCTATGGTATAAGATAAAAAACACCGACCATTCTCCTTTCTCTCAAGCTCCTGAGTTTTGCTTTCCAAAGCCCAATCAAGCCTGCCTGGCACTCCCACAAATACACAAGACACTAAGAACCCTGGCCTTCCACTTCTTTGTATAATTCACTCCATGGAGTTTTTCCTATTCAATAAAGGACTTCATTTCTATTGACTTGCAAAGACCACACATTTCAAGTGCAGCCAAAACAAATCAATGTCACATAAGCCGAACACATTCTTCTAACTATTCCAAAGAGTTAATGATTCTGAAGTCTTCTTACTGCCTGTATTTTGGTTAGGGCTGGCTATATCCTCTCTGACTACAAGAATATCTACAATACTAAATAGCTATGCAGAATGTTTATGGCCCAAAAACTTTTTTTTAGAGGGAGAAGCCTTGTTGAAAGATCCCCCTCCTTAGGCTGGGCACGGTGGCTCATGCCTATAATCCCAGCACTTTGAGAGGCCGAGGCAGGTGGATCACGAGGTCAAGAAATCGAGACCATCGTAGTCAACATAGTGAAACCCCGTCTCTACTAAAAATACAAAAATTAGCTGGGCATGGTGGCACATGCCTGTAGTCCAAGCTACTTTGGAGGCTGAGGCAGGAAAATTGCTTAAACCCAGGAGGCGGAGGTTGCAGTGAGCTGAGATCATGCCATTGCACTCCAGCCTGGGTAACAAGAGTGAAACTCTATCTCAAAAAAAAAAAAAAAAAAAAAAAAAAGTTTTACCTCCTTTCAAAAATACCCCATTAAACACATCAATAAAAAAAAAAAAAAATTTTGTATTCAGGAGTTG
>CAUYOR010165960.1:0-26552 GCA_963573925.1 Callimico goeldii | reverse complement strand
TGAGTAGCTGGGATTACAGGCACGCGCCACCATGTCCAGCTAATTATTTGTATTTTTAGTAGAGACGGGGTTTCACCATGTTGACCAGGATGGTCTCGATCTCTTGACCTCGTGATCCACCCGCCTCGGCCTCCCAAAGTGATTCTGAATTTATTGTGTAGCAGCCTTTCTAGCTTTTAGTCTTTTTCTTTTTTTTCCTTTTAGATTTTATTCTCAATTCTTCTTAATCACCAAGGATTTTGTCATTCCTCAATTTCTTTTTCCAGCAAAACGCCTCTGGGAATATTTCAAAAAGGGACGGAGGCCTAGCTGGGCAAATAAAGCACCCTCCCTTAGGACCCAGGAGAAGGAGCTTACTAGGATTCAGCCCAGGAAGACGTTTTTAAAAAGGATGGCCCGTTTTCAGGAAAGTAGATCGTCCTTAGGTTTAGAGGCCCTTGTACCAACGTTTTGAGAAGTTCAGGCCCTTCTCGGTGGAAGATTGTGTAAGAGGCAATTCTTATCCTTGTTTGCTGGAAAATGACTGCAAAAAGACCCCATTAAGACCCAACTTCTTTCTAAAGTAGCTCCACCATTTGCAGGCAGGAACATTATACAATTGACAATAGGAAGGCGGGATCTGACCCACAGAGAACTGTCTCCCCCAGTAGTCCTGCTGCATTGTCTGAAATGTTCTCATTTAGACATTGAATTCTTAACCTTTCTAGGGTGACGAATCCCCATAAAAATCTGGTGAAAGTTGCAGACCGTCACCGTATAAAATGCGCACGTGCACACAGCTAAACACACATACACACTGGGTTTTTGTATTCAAAATCCAGGGACTTGCATCCTAAATTGGGATCAACCTCTTTTTCTCTGGGATTGAAGCTTTACTGGTTCCAGAAGCAGGCTTTTAATATGCAACCTTCCAGCATTGAGTAATGCACAAAAGACTTTACTTCGTCTACATTACTTTATCAGGAATTAGCAAACCAGGCACTACTTCATTCTTATAGAGCAAAAGTCACATTTTGGGGGAGGAAGAGGCCTTTGAGAGGGAAGAATAAATTATAGAACAGAGGATGCAGGCCAGGCATGGTGGCTCACGCCTGTAATCACAGCAGTTTGGGAGGCCGAGTCGGGTGGATCATGAGGTCAAAAGTTTGAGACCAGCCTGGCCAACATGAGGGAACCCCGTCTCTACCAAAAATACAGAAATTAGCCAGAGTGGTGGTAGGTGCCTGTAATCCCAAGTACTCGGGAGGCTGAGGCAGGAGAATTGCTCGAACCTGGGAGGCAGAGGTTGCAGTGGGCCGAAGCCATGCCATTGCACTCCAGCCTGGGCGACACAGCAAGAGTCTGTCTCAAAAAAAAAAAAAAGAAAAAGAAAGAGAAGAAAAAAAGAGGATGCAACTTTGAGTCAGACATAGGTTGTTTTTCTGTGATGGAGGTCAGGACAGAAAGTCAGAGTCGGGGGCAGCTAAACGGAATTATCACACTTCACTTCCTGCTGCTCACCTTCGTACTCACAGAGGTTAGAAGCTGTGTTTCACAGTTCTTAAAACCACAGCCTGATTTTGTGTCCTGAGCACTACAACTTTTCAAAAATTCCATGAAATATTATTCCCCTTATATGCATTAATAATCTAAGGCCCCGAAAGTTCAAGTGGTTAGTGCAAGGTCACGTAACTAGTAAATTGTGAGGCTGCAATTCAACTCTGGTCCTTCATATAATCCACCTGCAGATGTGAAAGACTCAAGAACTGTTCGCATGACCCACGTGACACAGCCAAACATGATACACACATTCTGCTCTTTTTAGCAGTGACTCTTAATCCCTCATGTGAAATAAGAAATAAAATATGTAGCATAATTTCCCCCAAATTTATTTTCAATCTAGTTACAAAGACAAGATTAATTCACATGAAGTTGGAGCTGTGGTTTTCAGATGATCTGTGATTTCTACATGGATCCTGAAATTTTTCAAAACAAGGCAAATATTATCTAGAATTATTGTAAAAGATAAGTAACTAATGTACTTTCATTTTTACATATGGCTAAAAGCCTTTTATACATTACCTAATAAGTAAATTGTGAAGGATTACTTAAATTAACATGCAAACACAGAAATACGCACAGTAGCAGAGCTTCCTGAGATGTTTATTCAGTATTCTATGCAGAAGCTGGTGACTGTGAACTGTCCAGCATTATGAAAGCTTCTAGAAGGCATGTATGACTATAAATAATTGCATTTTTCTATTTTCAAAAAGGACTCAGGAATCACTGCAACGTCAGTGTTGAGTTAATTATAGTTAATATTCAATTGCTGTTTGCTTTTCAGTTACAAATTCCTATTTTTTTTTTTTTTTTGAGACGGAGTTTCGCGACTGGAGTGCAATGGCGCAATCTCGGCTCACCGCAACCTCTGCCTCCTGGGTTCAGGCAATTCTCCTGCCCCAGCCTCCCGAGTAGCTGGGATTACAGGCACGCGCCACCATGCCCAGCTAATTTTTTGTATTTTTAGTAGAGACACGGTTTCACCATGATTACCAGGATGGTCTTGATCTCTTGACCTCGTGATCCACCCGCCTTGGCCTCCCAAAGTGCTGGGATTACAGGCGTGAGCCACCGCGTCCGGCCCACAAATTCCTAATATTTTACATTGATTATTATCAGTTTCATTTTTGCATAGTGTTTGGCTAATCTAAAATGAATAAAGATGTATATTTGCACGAGGAGTATCTGTGCCTGTGGTTTTGCAGAAAATAGATCTTAAGCATTCCTATATTATAACAAAAACATTACTCACCATCCCAGATGGCCAGTGATAACCCACTGAAATATTCAGGTTCGGTGACTTGTCATTATCTTTATATTTTTTCCCACTTTGACTTGGCTCTGGACTGGTTAGTCATCTGTGAGAGTCTCCTTATACCCACCAAACTGCAACGGGGCCGTGAGCAAAAACTGCTAACTATGGCATTAGAAAATATAAAAAACACGTGTGCATATGAAATGGTAGACTTAAACGTGTATAGAGTGAGATCGATGTCAATCATATCCAACCAAGATCATGTCATTGAAGGAGTAAAATTGGAGTGTTCTGCATTTATAAGTAGACTGATTGATGGAATGACTGGCTTGAGCTGGACTTGCTAGAGGGTTAGAAGTGGCTTAAGTTCAGTGGAGAGAGAAAACGCACCAAGCTAAGGCAGTAGCATGTGCAAATGGTTCAAGTGGAATATGTGAGGCTCCTGCAGAAGGGCAGAGGATGAGCCCATCAGGAACAGGACCTCGATATAAGAGGGTCCTGGAGACAGGACCATTCGTGCAGGAAGGGACCATGATATAAAGCATGAAGCCTGGAAACAGCAATATGGAAGGGCGGTGGTACCAGCCAGGGATGACTCCTTGAAACAGCACTTTCATCCTCCTGGACCTGCCACAGCCATTCCTGTGCCTGTGTTTATAAAGGGGGAGCGCATCTGCCAGGCTCGGTGTCTCCCTGCATCACAGGTTCCGTTGGGAAGGAAATGATCTGAAGGAAGTGAGCAGCCGCATCACAGCTAAGATGCAGGAGCTCAGCAGTTCAGCAGCGCTTCTGGTGCTGCTGCGGGAGAGGCTAAGCCCAGGTGTCAGCTCTGCGATGCTTCTCTCTCCAGTGGGCCAAGCTCCATCAGAAGAGAGTCACTCTGCTGAAGTAACTGCCTGATTTCCAGTTTTTCGGTGGAATCAGGCTTTGAAAATTACTTTCTCTGTGGACTCCACATTTCCAGTGTGGTTGTTACTGTGCCATGTTCAATTAATTGGAATGAACAAGTTGTTACTAAGGCTGTGAATCGTTTTTTATGAATTACTTTGGAAGTTTTATAAAAATAACGTAATCAGCTAGACCCTTTGGTTGACGGTGCTGTTTAATTCTTCACAACCTTGTCAAGCTTCCTGTCTCCTAGTTTAATCTATTCCTGAAATGGGAGTATTGACACCTCTGATTATTATGGTGAATATATCTTTCTTCTTTTCATTCTGACAATTTTTGCTTTATGTATTTTAAATTTCTGCTTCAGATTGTGTACTCATTTAGAAATGTTGTTTATTTTGTAAATTGACATTTTATTATCATGTAATATCCTTCTTTATCCCTGGTAATTCTCTTTGTTCTAAAATATACTTTATATGATATTTAAAAAAAAAAAGACGTAATATGAGGTATAGAACAATAAAGACTCCTTGCATAAACCACCGATCCCAAGAAATAAAAAAATTATTAGCAAAATTAATGGACCATCATTTGAGCCATTCTCTAATTGCCTCTTTCACCTACAAAATTAAGCATGATAATAGTGCTTATTCTTTCTTTTATTTGCAGTTTTACTGTATGTATATGGATCCCTAAAATACTTAGCATTGTTTGTTTTATTTTATTTTTTATTTTTTTGAGATGGAATTTTGCTCTCATTGCCTAGGCTGGAGTCCAGTGGTGTGATCTTGACTCACTACAACCTCCATCACCTGGGTTCAAGTGATTCTCTTGCCTCAGCCTCCCAAATAGTCGGGATTACAGGTACCCATTACCATGCCTGGCTAATTTTTGTGTTTTTAGTAGAGATGGGGTTTCACCAGTTTGGCCAAGCTGATCTTGAACTCCTGACCTCAAATGATCCACCTGCGTCAGCCTCCCAAAGTGCTGGGATTACAGGTGCATTGTCTTAGGGCTTTAAAAATGATTTCAAACCATACGATTTCTTTTGTGACTTACTTTTTTCCTCCAATGATTTACATGTAAAGGAATTACCTATGTTGATCTATATTGCTCAAGTGTATTTATTTTTGCTTTTTATGTTATTCTTCTGCATGAATATAAACATACCAGGATCTATTTATCCATTTTCTTGTTGGTAGGCATTTGGATTTTTCCAGTTTGGGGGGGTTTGTTGCTGCTATTGTTTTCAGCATTACAGCCCACACTGTGCATCTCCTGGGCAGTGGGCAAGACCTGTTTCTAGTGTGTGTGACTAAGAAACTCACTGTTCAGGAGGGCACCTGTCCACTTCTGCTCTTCTCCTAAGAACAGCCTCCCGTGTCTCATCACTCATCAGGGAAACCATGACTTAGGAGGGTTGAGGTGAATATTTCACGATATGCACATATACCATCAAGTCACTGAGCTGCGCACCTTCAGATGTGCAATATCTAAGTGTCAGCTATACCTCAATAAAGTTGTGGGCATAAAAAAGAAGCACCTGACTGCAAATGACAAGCAGTAGTAGCCTTACTTTCAGAGGTGTTAAAATAGGGGACAGAGATGATAGCCTTTGAGGGTGAGCAGCAGGGGCAGGCACTGTCTAACTGGGATTTCACTTTGAAAGGTCCCTTACTGTGCATTAGCCAGCCCCACCTCCACTGCTTTTCCTCTGAGAATGGTGGTACCTTACGCCCATCGCCCATCTGAACTGGTTGAGTGCTGACTGACAGATGTCACCGTAGCACAGAGGAATTTCTAATCCCAGGAAAGGAAGAGGAGGAAAAGGAAAGAGAAAATGGGAGAAAGGATTCAGAATGAAAACACATTTCAGCTGGATTTTAAATGACTACCGGGAGTTTGTCACTAAGGGAAGATTATCACTGATAGAATCTTGCCAGCAAAGATTCAGACATTGAAGAACATTTGAGGCTAGAATACAAGGTGAAAGGAGAGACTCAACCTTTAACAATTGCAATTCAATTTCCATTATGACCCACACAATGCTTACCTGCAAAGACTATTTTTAAATTGAGAAGAAAGATGAAAAAGACTAGGAATGCACTAAAAACGAGTTTGGACTTGAAGACCTCTCAAAGTTTTAAATTTGGGAGTGATATGACTGGTTCTGCTTTAGAAGGAAATTTCTGTGATCCTGATTCCAGTGTATATAATAAACTAAATATCTTAAAATTTAAAACCTCCCAATAGAAACTATATATGTGTATGTGTATGTGCGTGTGCGTATATGTATACTAAATATAATAAACATCCTTTAAAATGTATACCTAAGTTTATAACTAAATATAAGACAAAAGAGTCCTGAAGAAAGAACTGAAAATCCAAGTGAAAAGCTATTGCTGGTGCAAAGCTGATCTGGAGACATCTGGAAAGCTCTAAAATAAGGGGCTTGTGGTTGAAAAACCTCCTAGGCCAGGAGATAAGGTCCTTGCAAGAAGAATCTTGGAACCAAGCACTCCGCCTCCCCTGGCCAGGACCCGGAGCACTAACTCATTGGTGAAGAGACTATAAGCAAACACTCCTGTCCTGGACTGAGCTCTGAGGGGAACTCTGTTGCTGATATCCAAACCGCATCTGGGTGTCCCTTGCAAGTTTATGCCATCTGCACGGTTCTGGAAATGCCAGGATGAGAAATTAAAATAAAATCATCCCAGGTAAATTGCGTCCCTGGTCTCTTTTATAAGAAAATACAGAGGAACACAGCCTTAATCCAGTTCTCAAATCAATTGCCTCTTAGGGGATTCCCATGTTAATGCCTGCCAAACTTGAGCTTGTGGCCCTCTAATAAAATTCCCAGGGCAGAAAGCCACTTTCAGTGCCCAGAGACAGACATAGTAGGGACATGGATTAGACTGAAAAGATCAGATGCAGACTGTGAAACAAGTAGGCTTAGCAGATTTTTAAAAGTTAAAGAAAATTTAGTTTCATTTGCTGTTCATATTATAACTGCTTTAGATGAATGTTAGTTATATTTTTACCATTTCTTCTTTTGAAATATATGCATATAAACTATAAATTTTCCTCAAAGAACAAAGCACAATTTTATATCTATCCGACAAGATTCAATATTTTCATTTAGTTTCTTTTTAGAGGCAAAGTCTAGCTCTGTTGGCCAAGTTGGAATGCAGTGGTACAATCCTAGCTCACTACAACCTCAAACTCCTCAAGTGATCGGTCCTCCTGCCTCAGCCTCCCACATAGCTAGAACTACAGGCGTGTGCCCCCATGCTTGGTTAATTTAAAACAATTGTGTTTTTAGAGATGGGGATCTTTCTATGTTGCCCAGGCTAGTCTTGAACTCCCAGCCTCAAATGCTCCTCCTACATCAGCCTCCTGAGTGGCTGGAATTACAGGCATGTACAAACACACGTGGCTTCATTTAAAATATTTTTAACCTGCGTAATGATTTCTACTTTTACCAATGGGTCATTTTAAAAATGTATAGTTTCATTTTAAACATTTGTCAATATTTTAATTTTATTTTTATGATTAATTTCTAGCTTGAAGGGACCCTATTTGATTTCAAAGAAATGTGAATTTTTAAATTTGTTAAGACTAACTTTATGGCCAAGCATATATGATTTTTGACAAATAGTTCATGTGCCTTTGGGAAAAAAAAGTGTATTCTCTACTTGTTGCTTTCTTATATTAGTTTACCAAATGTATAAAAAACTATAGATCCTTATAAGCTTTTTGCATACTTTCTATCAATGTTTGAGAAAGGTTATTAAAATCTTCTGGTATAACTGATTTGTTTATTACTCCATGTTGTTCTGTTAGCTTTTCTTTTGAAGCTGCATTTTTAGGGGTATGCACTTTTACATTGTTTTCGTATAAATACTTTGTGCATTTACTCTTTTTATAAAATGTTCCTCTTCGTTCTTCACACTTTCTCTTAATGTTTACCTTATCTCATCAGTAAGGCTATCCCTTTTTTGGGAGACAGTAGATTTTTCATGGTGTATATTCTAGTTTTTTACTTTCAAACTTTCTGTTTAAATATGAGTATTTAACCTGCTTATATTTAATCTAATTTCTGAGGTATTTGTGTAAAAACGCACAATCTCACTGTTGGTTTTACATTTGTTTTATCCGTTCTATTTAATTGACTTCTTTAGGCTTCATCAAGTATTTCTTTAATAGCACATTTTCCATATTATGTTGTTGCCACGTCCATGTTTTTAGTGACCATCTCAGAGAGGACAACTTCCATCATTCACTTATTAGACAATACTGTAAATAACATTTTGCCGCTTTTCTTTGTTTTCAAGGGCCGTTTAGAAAGCTCTACTTCAATTCATCCTCATGTTGTTTCATTTCTTCATTGTCTCATATTTTACTTTATGTTTACATATTTGTAAAACCCCACAATGCGTCATTATTAAGATTCATTTAGACCTACCCACACGTTTATCCTTTCTCATGCTTTTAATTCCCTTGGTATTTCCATGTTTCCCTCTGATAACATCTTTTTTCTGCCTGATGAACCTTCTTTGTTATCTGGGTCTGAAACATCTTTTTTTTAACTTATCTTTGAAAGGTATTTTTTTCTGGTTATGATACGTTGCTGGTGGAGAAGTCAATTCCCAGACTCATTTTCGTTCTCTTGAAGGAAATTCTTTTTTGTCTGCATTGTCAGTTTTACTATGAGCTGCCTAGGTTTGGTTTTCTGTGTAATTCATTGTAGAATCTCATGGTTGTTCTTGAGACGGTGGGCTCATGTCTTTTATTGGTTTGGGGAAATTACCAGCCAGTATCTCCCCAGTACCATTCATTCTCTCTCATGTTCTGTGACTCACAGCAATGTATTTTAGATATTGTCATCAGGTGCCTATGTCTCTTTGACCTCTATCTGTATTTTCTAAGTTAACTGATTTATTGGGGGAGTGGGAGGGAGTTTACAAAAGTCTACATTCATAGACAGGCCTAAAAATATGTCTCAAACATGGAGATGTAAATTTGAGAGTTAATAATACAAATTTTAGCAAAAACATTTTCCAGGCAGAGAGTGTTTTGATGTTTATAAAAGAAAGCTGAACTCCTTTTGAAGGGCTTTTGTACATATATGCATGCTCATATAGTATATGCATATATAGATGTGCTTCATTTTTGGAAAGTCCAATATAATATTGGCATCAAATTTACAAAACAGGTTTAGTGTTGACTGACTGAAGAACTCACCACAGGTTTTACTTCAACTGCTTATATTCAAAAGTATTCAATTTACAATTTTTAGGTACATACTGTGTAAGGTAAGTACATCTATACATAAATACTTTTATGCACATATAATCTAAACATAGCAAATAGCTGAGGCTATTTCCTAAGGTGTTTGGCTTAGTGAACCTTTTTTACATCTTAATAGTTTTAAAACTAAATCTATAGGAGTCAGTCTTTATTAGTGTATATGTTATTTTTTATCTTCTTTTTCTTCCTGCACTTCTGTCTGGATGTTTTTTTACAGATTTTTAATCCAGGACACTAACAATCCCTTCTCCTGTGTCTCATTAGCTGTTCAATCCATCCATTAAACAATCTCAGGAATTTCATGCTTATGTTCTAATATTTGATTTTATTTCATAGATTATGATACTACGTTGAAGGTCTCTATCTTGACATCTGTTTAGCTTTATATAGCAATATGGTTACTTTAAGTTCTGTGCCTGATAATTTCAGTATCTAGATCACTGCAAGTCCATTTCTATGGCCTGTTCTTTTCCTCTCTTGCTCGCCAACATTTGGTCCTGTCTCCTAGTTGGTATTCCTGAATGCAACATCTTTTTAGGAAGATTCTAGATGCTCTTGTTTTAATTCAGAAAAGATTTACTTCTTCTTCTGACAGGTATTTAGATCAGATCGTCTTGATCCAATACTACATTCGGAATATCTGAGCTTGATTTGGGACTTTTGAGGGTTAATCTAACTTGTTCTCACTCCTGTGTCGTCATCCTAATTAGGTCAATGCAAAGTCTTGGGTGTTGGATAGGCCCCTGAGTTCCCTTTTCTCTCACCAAAAGTTGTAAGCTACGCCATTGTGTTAGTTTGTTCTCACGCTGCTAACAAAGGCATACCCAAGACTGGGTTATTTATAAAGGAAAGAGGTTTAGTCGACTCACAGATTAGCATGGCTGGGGAGGCCTCAGGACATTTACAGTCATGGCACAAGAGGAAGCAATCATGTCCTTCTTCACATGGCGGGAGGAAGAAGTGCAGACAGAAGCGGGGAAAGCCCTTTATAAAACTGTCAGATCTCACCAGAACTCACTCACTACCATGAGGACAGTATAGAGGTGACCACCCTCGTGATTCAATTACCTCCCTCCAGGCCCCTCCCAAAAGTCCAATTCAGGGTGAGATTTGGGTGGAGACACAGCCAAACCATGTCCACTGTGTAGGAATCAGTAGCCACCCTGGTGGAAAATGAGGTACAGAATGTTGATCTCACCTCAGGAAACTTTCCTTCTACCTCATATTCAACCCTTACGACCTCACCGCCACAAGTGATCTCTAATATCACTCAACAGCTGGGGACTTATTTTGCATTTCACCTGGATACCATGAATATTCTTGTTCAGAGATCCTGTTTGAGACTACTATATCACAGCCACATATGAAAGTTTCTTTTTTTTTGTGTGCCTCCGTGGGAATTTCTTGTCAGCTTATTTTAATTTCTTAGGGATGTCCATTATTTTCTTATAAGCCCAGATACATTTCGATGAATTTTTAAATATATTTTGGGTAACATTATTTGTGTTTTATATTTGAAAAATATTTTAAGGATAAATTGCCTATTTCTGGAAACAGGTATTGTTACTTTTATGTATTTTATGTGTATTTTATATTTCATAATTTACAAAATAAATGCAATGCTGATGGCAACTGTAGTTTAGAGTGGAAAGAGACTTCCGCCAGGATGATTATTACAGGCTTTTTGCGGTCATTCAGACAAGAAAAAGGATCTGAGAGAGGATCGTAGTAATTGAATTGAAAAGAAGAGTTTTAAATAATTCAGACTTTAGAGCATATGTTAAAATAAATTTGGTGGTGGGACTACTTAGGGTCTGTTGAGAAAGAGGGATATTTGCTATTTGTGTCACTTGCAGTGGTAATGTCTTTTTCTGAAATAAGGAGCAACTTCAATAGGAGTAGAGATGTTAGCATGGAAGAGGGAGGCAAGGACATGAGCTCACATTAAACTGGAAACACGGACAGTTTATCTAGTTAATGTTCAGTGACTGATAACATAAATCTGTCTGGAATACAAGTTTACAGAATTCTCTGTTACTAGGTATTGAGTTATATACACAAGGAGTGGAAAAAAATACATTCAGAGGTTTAGGGAGCAGAGGACCCAAGAGAAGGGAAATGAAAGAATATAATTACCAATTTACCCAATATCTTTAACTACATCAATTGAAGATATGTAAGATTCTTGTCAATATTAAGATTTCCTGATATCTGAATAGGAATAATGTATGTAAAACCTTCCGTTTACTACATGTTTTGGGTAACATGTATTAATTGAAGAAAAAATAATTTCAATCTTGCAATCTCTAGTTTTGCATGAATGATGCTTTCCTAGCCGTTAGGTCCCTGGTTAAATGCCGCCTCCTCCTCAGCCATGCCTCCCCTAATTACCTCACCCTGCTGCACCATGCTGACCAATGCTGATCTCATCAGCCGGCCAGTTCCCTTCACAGGTTTTCATACTGCCTGCAGTTATCTCCCTAAGACGCTATTTCCTTGTCCCTTGTCTCTTTCCTTCACTTTCCTGTTCCCTCGCTGTAGAAAGCTTGGCTACATTGCTTTCTTTCCTACATTCTGCACTGCCACATGTTAGGTACTCAATAAATACGTGTTGCATAACTGAATGCATTTGAAAACTTTGGCTGTAGAGGGACTCACAGAGAAGAGACTTCTACTTTAAAATAATGGTTAAACTGCATCCTGGGACAAGACATATCGATGGTACCCAAATCAAACGGTGTGGCTTTACCCAAACGTGGAAATCAGATTGCTGAAAAGTGGTAGAAAACAAGGTAGTTTTTATTTTTAAGAAAAGCATACATAAAGATTTAACGTGTTACATAGAGCTGTGTTTTGTATTCTTTTTAGCCTAAGCTCTTAAAACATACTGATAAAGTTGGCATCATATCAATAAAGATAATTCTAGTTGCTTCCAATTACTTGGAAAAGATTTAGATACTAATGGACAAAAGCAAAGTTGCAAGTAAGAACACAAAGTATGCTGCCAAGAGAGGTTCAGGCCTGAGGACGTTAGCAGTGTCGTTAAGAAACCTCCTTAAATATGTATGTGGTTTCCCACTTTCAAGGAGGCAAAATAATTCACGAGCAAGGCCACTTTCCGCTTTTCATATGAATACATTTGTGCGTTTCCATATTAGAATATCACAAAAACCCTTTTATGAATAGTGTATTCATGCAACTTTTGCGTTTATTCATATTTGTCCAGGTTCTAGAAATTACCATATTGTGTGAGACCTTTGAATGGTTTGGTTTTTAAGAAAATCATTAGCTCTGATTTGGCCTCACAGATAGACTGTTTTCTTTTTCTATTCTTTTCTTTTTTTTTTTTTGAGATGGAGTTTTGCTCTTGTTACCCAGGCTGGAGTGCAATGGCGCGATCTCGGCTCACCACAACCTCCGCCTCCTGGGTTCAGGCAATTCTCCTGCCTCAGCCTCGCGAGTAGCTGGGATTACAGGTACGCGCCACCATGCCCAGCTAATTTTTTGTATTTTTCGTAGAGACGGGGTTTCACCATGTTGACCGGGACAGTCTCGATCTCTTGACCTCATGATCCACCCGCCTCGGCCTCCCAAAGTGCTGGGATTACAGGCTTGAGCCACCGTGCCCGGCCCAGATGGGGTTTTTATGTGGATATCCTTTTTGTTGGTGTGGATGCTCTTTCTTTCTGTTTGTTAGATTTCCTTCTAACAGGCCTCTCTGCTGCAGGTCTGCAGGAGTTTGCTGGAGGTCTACTCCAGACCCTGTTTGCCTGGGTATCAGCAGCAGAGCCTGCAGAGCAGCAAAGATTGCTGCTTGTTCTTTGCTTTGGAAGCTTCTTCCCGGAGGGGCACCCACCAGATGCCAGTCAGAGGTCTTCTGTTTGAGGTGTCTCTTCACACCTGCTGGGAGGTGTCTCCCAGTCAGGAGACGTAGAGGTCAGGGACCCACTTGAGGAGTCAGTTTGTCCCTTAGCAGAGCATGAGTGCTCCGCTGGGAGATCCACTGCTCTCTTTAGAGCCAGCAGGCAGGAATGTTTAAGTTTGCTGATGCTGCACCTATAGCTTCCCCTTCTGTCCCAGGGAGATGGAAGTTTGACCCCTGACTGGGGCTGCTGCCTTTCCTTTAGAGATGCCCTGGCCAGAGAGGAGGAATCTAGAGAGGCAATCTGGCTACAGCAGCTTTGCTGAACTACTGGGCTCTACGCAGTTAGAACTTCCCAGTGGCTTTGTTTACACTGTGAAGGGAAAACCACCTACTCCAGCCTCAGCAATGGCAGATGCCCCTCCTCCCACCAAGCTCGAGAGTCCCAGGTCAACTTCAGACTGCTGGTCTAGCAGCGAGAATTTCAAATCTGTGGATCTTAGTTTGTTGGGCTCTGTGATGGCGGGATCTGCTGAGCTAGACCACTTTTCTCCCTGGTTTCAGCCCCCTTTCCAGGAAAGTTAATGACTCTGTCTTGCTGGCATTCCAGGCACCATTGGGGTATGAAAAAATATCCTGCTGCTAGCTCTGTGTCTGTCCAAATGGTCACCCAGTTTTGTGCTTGAAACCCAGGGCTCTGGTGGTGTTGGCACCCAAGGGAATTACCTGGTCTGCCAGTTGTGAAGACCATGGGGAAAGCCTAGTGTCTGGGCCAGAATGCATAGTTCCTCAAGACACAGTCCCTCAAGTTTCCCTTGGCTAGGAGAGGGAGTTCCCCAACCCCTTGCACTTCCCAGGTGAGGCAATGGCCCACCTTGTTTCTGCTTACCCTCAGTGGGCTGTATCACTGTCTTATCACTGTCTTATCAGTCCCAATGAGATGAGCTGGGGACTTCAGTTGGAAATGCAGAAATCACCCACCTTCTGTGTTGATCTCGCTGGGAGCTACAGACCGAAGCTGTTCATATTCGGCCTTCTTGCCAGCCACCAAAACTTATTTTTATAACAATTATTTTGCCAATGCTGAAGTACCTAGTAATTAGCTTGACAATTTTTAAGAGAGTAATACATTGGATAAAAAGAAACTCATCCTGATATAACTAATATCTTCAATTTTAATTGCTCTTGAATATAAAAGAAATAATAACAAAATAGCTTATGCTTGACAGATTTAATTACCTGGTTATTCTATTCAAAGTGCTTAATTATCAATAGATGAACTTATATAAAGATACATAATTGAAAAAGAAATGAAAAACATCTTTTTCATCAATACACAATTATATGGAAGTTACACAGAAACAGGGGTAAAGATATATCACAGACTGGGTGTTAAATGCATTACATAATTAAGAATGGGAAGTTAGAGAAAATGTGTGATATTTTTGGAAGAAAAGAATAAAGGACAAAAACCATTAAAATGGAACTGAAAAAAAATAAAGAAAACAAACATAAATTAGGACTGAGATTGTAAAAAGACTGGATGCTACCACTCTACAAGTCCACTTAAGCATCACTTGATGCTTAAGCATTTATGCCAAAAACAGTGTCAGGGATGTTAGAGGTAAAAGGAGGTCCAGTTAAAGCTGTAAAGTGGAAACATCTGGATAATCGAGAAGAAAGAAACAGTTAACAGCCACCTCAAAAACCCTACAAAACTGCATATAACACTAAATAAGACATTATTTTAAAAGATAAAGAACATACCAGAACAGAGATGAAGCAACTTTTTAAAACAAAATAAGAGGATAGAAGAATATTAAAAAGAATAGAAAGTTTAAAAAATACATAAAGGCAGAGAAAGAAATCTGGCACAAACTCACGTAAAATTATGGCTGTCCTGGCAACTGAAAATAATAATGTGTTAAAAAGAAGACCATAACCAAATCATATGAAATCATAATGACTAGCTGGTAGCAATGTTTTCTTTTCTGCTTCTCTATGGTATGTGTCAGCTTTCAATAACTTTAAAATGCTTTTTTCTTTACCCAAGTTGAAAATTATCAGGTAAACCCAGAAAAATTAAAATAAATAGCTCTCTTCTTTTTCCAGAAAAGTCTTTGCCTTTATGTAGGATATTTTACCTCTGATATTAGAAGGTGAATATACAAATAACTAGTCCAAATGGAAAGTATTAATAAGAAGCTGACAATTGTTTCAGTCAATCAATAAGCACATACTTGCTAATTAAGCACTTAATGTGAGATCTGTGTTAAACACTTAGTATGAGATCTGGGATTATAGAGACAACAAGTATGAGATTCTTTTATTTATAATTGAGGGTCTAAGGAATAATCACATTATACAACTAATAAAAAAGTCATATTATATCTACATTAAATTCATTTGCTGATCTCTAGTTATGTAGTTTATTCTATAAGATGCAAAGATGAGTAAGGCAGCCTTACCACTATTAGCAAAACAAAGATGGTTCCAATATTTCAACAGCTGATGCCATTTAGTGTTTGAATTAGAGATCCACTTCTCTGTAGCTGTATATTTATAGATATGCTTCAGTTTCTTTATAAAATGGAGATAATGCCTAATCTGTAGAATATAGAAAATAGACTGCACAGTAAATATCCATGTGCTTCCTCACATTGCCCAGCTGCTTTGCAGTTACATTTAGACATACAAGTAATTCTGGCCAGTTGGCTATTAATAAAAGTGATGTGTGCTACTTCTAGTCCAAATAATTTGAAAGCTGCAGTGCAATGTTTAGCTGTTTTGTATTGCAGTGATGTGAAATCTGAGGATGACTACCCTGGAAATTTATCTGACCCATACTGGATCAGAATAAACTTTTGTGTGCCAGAAATAAAGTTTTGTGTTGTCATTCGTGTTGAATTTCTGGGTTTATTTGTCATAGATTAGTGGGGCCAGTGTTGATCAATGCACAGGAATATGAGATGATGCATGTAAACTTCTTAGTATAGTACCTTGCACAGAGTAAGCAGTCAATAAATGAAAGCCATTATTATTTACAGACTTTCCTAAATAACATTAGTTATTAAAAGCTTTTTCTGTCCAGGCAAGGTGGCACATGCCTGTAAGCCAAGCTCTTTGAGAGGCTGAGGTGGGAGGCTCTCTTGAGGCCAGGAGTTGGAGCAGCCTAGGCAACATAGTGAGATCCCCGTTTCTACAAATCAGAAAAAGTATTAGCCCAGAGTGGTAGCATATACTTGTAGTCCTTGCTGTTTGGGAGGCTGAGGTGGAAAGATTGCTTTATCCCAGGAACCTGAAATTACAACAGAGCAAGACCCTGTTCCAAAATGAAACAAAGCAAAAACAAAAACAAAATTTCTTCTTCTTCTTCGTTTTTTTTTTTTTTTGGTTGTAGAGATGTCAGCATTGGAAAGGAAACTCTAGAATGCATTGGCAGAAAATTTCAAAGCTACTTCAATGCTTTTAGTTTCTCTCTTTTTTTTTTTTTTCAAATTGAGTACATTTAATCTTTTTGATAGGAGCGGCTACTCATTGAACTTGTACTTTTCGTAAACAAAGTATATGTTTTCGGTCAGAGGTCTCTAAGGTTTTTATTTATGGATAATCCATTGCTCCAAACCAATGATGGAAACTAGTGATCTTTCAAACATGGAAACACCCTATAATTTTCTTCTGGCATTGCAACAACTTTGATGTTCATCTTTCTCTTTTCTGGCTGAACCTATATACACTTAAGTACAGGATCACATTAAGAAAATGCTCAGACCACATGTAAACAACCTGTGGCTAGACAATTCCTGAACCCTATGCAATGTCCAATTTTCAAAGGATGTAAGCTTCTGTGTTGTTTTCTCTACCATATATTTTTCCACAAAAGTCCTACTTACTACTTTATTATGAACCAATGTATTTGGGCATAAGTCTAGACATGCTGTGATTTTAAAGAAGTGGATCATTTCCTGCCTACCCTATACTTTTGCCCTCTGGAGAGGGGATTTGGACATCTCTTGGGCCCTGAGACCCAGCTCTCTGGGTGTGTCTAGTTAGAACTCCCCAGTTAAAAAGATTTGAGTAAAAATTTGGAAAGATATGAAGGAATCAGAGTAAGTTTGAATCATCTGCAGATAAAAAATAAGATGACCATAAGAAGTCAGGAAGAAAATGGCAAGGAGGGTTGAGTTAGGTTTATTCACTTGATGATCAGTTTTTATTTTTTATTAAGTAAAGCTAGCACTTTAAAGGAAAGAAAAAAATATGAATGTACTTGATAAATCAGATGACTCCATAACATTCAAGTGTGAGTTGGTGGAAAAACAAACTGAGAATGTCTATTCATTTAGTCAGTGGATTTATAAACCAAATCAGTAAGCTGTTTCTCTCAGCTTTTCTCCCATTCCCTTTCCCTCAGCAGTGAAGATATGACTCATCAGGATTGATTATACAGCTGACAAAAACAACGAGGAGAAGGCACGATGAGTGGTGAGAGGTGGGAATAAACAACACTCACTTAAATACGACAGAAACATCTCTGTTTATGGGTCCTATGCAGGAGATTTCTCCCAAGCATGTTTCAGAACTTAGAGGTGGGCATAGGAGGCCACATGGGATATTCTGTCAGGATGGACAAGGCCTCAGTTGACAGTCACACGATCTTAACTGGATAGGCTCTGGCCACTGCACATGTGATCAGAAATCTGCATGAAGAAAATGACAGTTGCACTTACGGAAGGATGCAGGCACAAGTCTGGGAGGGGTATTAATGCAGTGAATGATGACATCACTAAACAGGCTGGCAGAATGGCTGGAACAAACAGGAGAAGCTTTAACAAAGATAAATACAAAAGATATAGACAGTGTATGAGAGAGAAATAATAAAGTAAAATAAAAAAGAGAAATAATAAAGTAAAATAAAAATCCTGATTGTAGATTAGATTTAAAAAGTTCATATTCTCAAATTGTACATGAACTATTAAAAATGGGTTGAAGTAGTTCAAAATAGAACACAAAGCCTTAGAAAGTCTACAAAATGAATCTAAAAACACTAAAGTAAGAATAATATGCTACTTTTCACTAGTCAGATGTACAAAGATAAACAAAGTTTGATAGTAGGGTGTTGGCTCTGGGGTGGGCAAAGAAACATCCATGAATCCTATTTCTGTTGTTGCAAGCACTTGATAGAGCAATTTGGAAATTGGTACCAAAATTTAAAATAAATCTACTCTTTGGCACAGCAATTTCTGGCTAATGATTTTATGGGTTCAAAGACAAACACAGACACAAAGATAGACCAGTTTACAATCTTTTGCAGCCTTTTTTATTATTGCACAAACTGGACACTACTAATATCTTTCAATAAGAGACTGGTTGAATAGATTGTTTTATGTAATCCAATGGAAAACTTGTTAGTACATTAAAAATATGTCTGTATATGTTAATATAGTATGATAGAATATGAGATAATCTCCACGTGTTGTTAAATGACAAAAACAGTTTGCCATTTAACATATATATAGGCTACATATAGTTTTCTCCACTACTGAAGGAACGATAAAGGAAACTGAGTCTTCAGGAGGTAAACAGGAATGCATTATTGGGAAAAGAAAGGGTGTTCTAAGCATCCAGAACAGAGTGTGCAATTAACATAAGTGTAAACTAGTATGAATTTCTAGGAAATAGTGACTAGCACCTGGTTGCTTATTTTATATTGTTTTCTCCCTTGAATTTTGGTGCGTGTGCCAGTGTAAATGTGTACAATATTTAAAAAGAATTTCTGGTTACCTAGAGTAACTACTAACATTGTTAGCAATGATTCAGACAAACACTGATGGGGCCTGATCACATAGAGAACACCCTATCTTTCAGTAGTAGAATTCGTCCACTCCTCCCAAGAGTAGAGATATGAACGCTTTTGGTTAGAGCATGAAATCAACTTTATCTCCCATAGTAACAAGGGAATCAATACCAGCCTTATAAGTAAACAGGTACCTATACTGTTTAAATACTTGCACCAACTAGCAATGGAGGCAAATATTTACTTTCATTCTGGTAAATATGGCAGTTTAAGTTTCCATCCATTGAATTTTGAGATAACTCTGGGGACATTATTTGCTTGTGTCTGTGTAACTTGTAGTTTTATACTATAATACCATATTTATTCTAATTTGTAGCTTCAAATTTATAATAGATTTGATTGGATAAGGTCTATTTTAGAATCATAGTCTATTTTAGAATTATAGTCTCAACTTTGTAAGTGTTGTGGTTAAGCTAGAAATGGTACCAGAGTTAATACTGGGTATCATACCATGAACTAAGGTGTAAAGTTGGCAAATATATTTTGTGTCCTGCTCATAAAGGATCCTATCTTAATGGTTCTTTTCACCTGTCATCTTTTCATAGATTGCTTGCTGAATCTGAGTTCCTGTAAGTCACCAGAGAAACCAGACACACTTTAGTCAAAATTGATCCTAAATAGGATAAAATGTGTCCTAATAGAAAAGTTTTTAGAAGTTTTCAGTGACTGTTTCTCTAATTCATTCCTAATATCCTTGTAGTCATAAATAAAAATAGTATGATGATGAATCTCATTTCTTTTTATTTTTTTCAAAAGATCCTTGACTCTTGGCTGTTTTCCTCTACTTAGCATCTTGAAGCACTTTCCCACCTATAATTGGCTGCTTACTGGTGAATGTGTCATCTAATTTTTGCTCTGGCTTAGACCAGAATGCAAAGGTTTCTGGTGGCATTATTTGTCATTATTTTAATAAACTTTTCTTTTTCTGCAATTGGCTTTGAGGTCTTGGATGCTCTCTCCTTTTCAGTATAATCAGTTGTGAAATACAAATGTCAGGTTGGGTTTTCTCTAACTGAGATTGGACTTCAAAACTCTATAATCCTGTAATTCTTGTTTCCCTATGTCAGCTGCTGATATTTTTGGTTACTTGGAAGTTGGTCTTGCAGTCAGACTCCCCTGCCTGTTTGGCATCAGCTGCCTGTTCACCCTGTACTCCCTGAGACTCCCTCTCACACAGGAATCTCTTTGATCTCAAAGATAGCTCTGTAAGGTGCAGAGAAAAACAAATACCAGGCTATTTCCCTCTGTGGTGCTCATGACAATATGAGTTGTCCAAGAGAATAAGAATGCTTAAAAACAACTCATAGTACTATCCTTGAAGCACGTTTCATGAGTGCCAAATTAATTTCTGTCAATACATGCATGTTATTTAAAAAAAGAAATTTTCCAAACATAAAAGGAATGGAATAAATAACATGTCAAAATGGCTTTGATTATCCATTTTCATAAATATACCAGCACCCTGGAAGGAAAAACTTCTGCTTTTACCACTAACCTAAATTCTTCAGAGCTTTAAGAGAATGTCGTTTATACCGGTCCTCTCTTTATTAAGCAATCATATTAAATTATTGCAGCATACATGTAATTTACCAATGTCTGACCTGCTTTGAAATATGCTTTCTCTTAGAAATAAGGAATGCATGGATACCCATAAATTAAATAATTTGATAGTGAACATGAGAAAGCAAGAAATCAGTAATAAAATATGACCCTAGTGCCTTTCAAATAAAAAGTAAAGACATCTAATATTGGAGTCTAGCAAAGCATTGAATATGCATTAAATTTAAAACCTTGGATAAATAAGAATCATCAGACTTGAGTTAAGATATGTTGCTTTTTACATGAGGTACTTCAGTAGTAAGAATAGTTGACTACAAAATATTGAAGAATACTAAGCCAGAGCATGTATACCTAATCTATATTTAGAAGAGGTTACTCTGTAATTGCACAGAACTCCATTTACATACAGCAACCCTCCCGTATCTGCAGGGGCTATGTTCCAAGACCCCCAGTGGATGCCTGAAACCATGGATAATACCAAATCCTACATATACAATATGGTGGGTTTTTTTTAGTCTGATAATTGAAATGGCCATGAAGTAACAGGCAGATAGCATGTACAGTGTGGATATGCTGGGCCAAGGGATGATTTGCATCCCAGGCAAGATAAAGGAGGATAGCACAATATTTCATCATGCTACTCAGAACAGCCCACATTTTAAAAATTATGAATTGTTTCTTTCCGAAATTTTTTATTTAATATTTTTGGACCATGGTTGACTGCAAGTAACTAAAACTTCAGAAAGCAAAGTTGCAGATGGAGAGGGCAACTGTATGTGTTCAATACTTCCCTTGAATGTGATATGTGAGAATGATGGATTGCATCTATTTAATAAAACTAAAACAAATCTTAGCCCCCAAAGTGTTTTGCTTTCAAACAATGGAGAAAATGTTTTGCTTTCAAACAATGGAAAAAAACAAAATGTTTTGCTTTCAAACAATGGAAAAAAACAGTGTTTTGCTTTCAAACAATGGAGAAAGTGTTTGTGTATTTGTACATCTTATTTCTGTAGAGATTAAGAACACAGCCTTTGGGATGAGAATAACTTTGCTTACTTTCTGAATGACTTCAGGAAAACTATTTGAGAAAGCTCTGCAGACATCATTTCTTCATTTCTAAGCTGGGGGAAAATAATACGTATATCATAGAATTGTTGGAATAATAAAATCAAATATAAAATTTTAAAAATACATATGCATACTAAGGTTTGGCACTGTTGTTGCTATTATTTATTTTTCTGTATGTCATGGGTTTTCTGTAGCTGATGGACATGTATGGGTATCTGTTCCTGACTGTTCTATAGGTGTCTTTGGGGTTGAAAGGAGGTCTGGTACCAGGAAGTGGATGGAACAATTCTGCACCTTCCTGCTCCTGTGTGAGGACTGGCCATATGATTTGAAGCTGCTGAAATTTGAGGTTTATTTAGCATTTTGATTGGGGAAGGAGCAACTGGTAAGAAAAAGGGAAAAAATTTCTGCAGGGATAATAGAGTTGTTAAATACTCAGCACTCCAAACATACAATCTCACCCCTAGCCTGACACAGCCTCAGAATCTTTCCCAAAAGAGCACACAATAATTAAAGTTGGCCCAGGTGATGAAATTTGTTTGCTGTTGGTTACGATGATTAGTGACACTCAAAGTGTGTCATTGGACCAGCAGAATCAACATGATCTGGGTATTTGTTAGAAGTACAAGTTCTCAGGCCTACCCACAGATCTACTGTATCAGAATTTTGGGGTGTGGGGCCCAGGAGTCTACATTTATCCAGCTTCTAGGTGATTCTGATGCATGCCAAAGTGTGAGAAGACTACTGAGACGCTTGGCACATTAACAAAACAGGTATTGCTCATCTGGAAAATCAATAAAATAAAAATAAAAGTCCTGCTTATGGAGGACTTATTACATTCCAGGCAATGTCTGCTTTTCATATGTTTAATCCTCCCAATAATCCTTTGATTATTGAATAATCAAATAATCAGGTAGATGAGAAACAGTGAAATAAAGAGAAGGAAAGTAGGGAGGAAAGGATGAAGAGAGGAAGGAAGGAGAGAAAGAAGGAATAAAAACAACATTTCGGAATTGTTATATAACATTCATGCAGCTTGTAGGAGGTAGAATTAGAAGACAATTCCTAATTCCCAATTTAATTTCAAATTTCAAAGCCAAACATGTTTCCCTTCCATTTTGCCACACTAAGCTATGCAGGTAATAAACAAATGTTTCTGTGGTGTGAACCAAATTTAATGAATTGTCTGAGCCAGAAAAAAGTCACTGGAAAAATTGGACCTGACTTCACTTCTCTCTTCCCAGAGTAATATAATTTCTCACAAAATCATTATGAACCAAAAAGTCATCCAATTTCTCAAATCTTGGAATAACTTTATCCACCATGAAATCCAGAGAGGCTGTGGGAAGAAAAGCATATGTCAGTACAGATTTGGCTCTTAGAGCTAGAAGAGAAAGTTTTGGTCAGAACATTGGGATTGATAATAAAAATTCCCAGTCACTTTAAAATTTTTAGCAGATTATGTGTTATGTTTTCTGAAATGGCTTGCCAGATAAAGTTTCAGGAAGAGGTCTGAATAAAATGTTCTAGCAACTGTTTCTTTTTCTTCCATGTTTTCTTTTTGAATACTTCTCCTTTTTGGCCAGAAAGCATTTTTCTTGTGCCTGACAAAATAAGCAAAATGCAAACTAGACAAAGAATAATGTACCTTAAAAATACTGTATGAATATATTTATTCTGGCTGATAAAGATATTTCCCTAAGATCCAAAGACTCCATAGAAGCTACTTTCATTAGAACCTCAGTGTTTGATTGGGTAGGTAAAAGATGAATGTTTTTGCACGGGAAAGCAGAACATGAAGATTACATGGACTTGTCTGGATTAGGTGATGCCATTCGTTGCTGATGGCATCATCAGTGATAGTCATAGGTCTCAAATGCTGGCGTGGCCTGGGAGACTGGTGTCTTACCAAATGGCTCATATTCCCTGTGCAGGATGAAGGCTTGTTTTGGTTTTCACTTCTTGTAGTCATTTGACATACATGCAAGCATACAAAGGGAAAACTAAATGTCAGATGTCAGGTTAAGGATACATTGATTGCTTCCCAGTTGACTGTCATGCTATATATGTGACCTTAGTCCTAGGATTTCTTTATCTGAACCAAGTTACTGGGAAGAAGAATCATGAATTTTCTTTGCTTAAGAATCATTAATTTTCTTTGTTTGTCAGAATCTATTGATGGATTTCTATTTCCATCAGAAAGGAACTTTTCTTTTCTCCCCCCTCAGAGTTGTGGTTATTCAGCAGGTTATCACATTTCTATAGATTGTTTTAAAGCTTCCATACTTTTCATTCTCTGCTGAAAGTTGGTCAAAGTATGAGATAAAGAAAAAATGTATTATACTTTTATAACCAGAGTCCCAAATTCTCAAACTTTGATGCTAATTGTTTCTATGAGATTTCCTACAGTAAGTGATTGAATTCCTCAATTTATAGTATTATTTTTGTCAGTGGTTGCCCTTCTGTAGAGAGCAACAAATATTTTCAGACTTTCTGTGTGTGTTACTACACCTGCACAGTGCTGAAGTTGCTACAGATATGGACTTATTGTTTGTGAACAATCACCAACATTGCAGGTGGCAATTCTAACAGTTCAGATAGAGAGGCAGTTCCCAAGACCAGAGGCATGGCATGCCAATGGCAGTTGTCTCCTGGCTGGGAGAGGACGGGGGTTTGTGCCATCTCCAGATGTAACCCTAATTCTGTCTTCAACATAGAGATTCATCAGATGGATTTGAGCTTTCCAAAACACTTGATTAAAAATTCAGTTGAATCCAATAAATATTTACTGGGCACTGTATTTGGCATTCTGGATAAATAAAACGTGATGGTATGTCTGGCCTTAGTTTTGTGAATTGCAGTGGAGGCACAGCAAAGTTAGAGCCTATTTATGGTCCCAGAATGACAGCCTTTCCTGAGGATTCATGATAATAAACATGATAACAGTAACTAGGAATGAAAATCATGTATTGTGAAATTACTATGTGCTAGATATCATGCTTGACTCTCTATGCATATTATTTCCTTCAATTCCCCCAAGTGCTCTACATATTACTATTTATGTATTAAAATTGAAGAAACTGACGCTCATAGAGATTAATCATGCAAACATGTCCTGACCACTTAGTGTAGGTGAAACCTGACCACATGTCTGCACTCTTTCCTTTTTTATTCTGGACATTTCCAGTCTCTAAACAAGCAATTCTGCACTGGCATTTTGATAAAGAGAGCTATCTGGAGTGAGGATTGTCTAGCTTGATTTTTACTGAAGGAAAAAGAATTAGGGACAATCAAAACCTATGGGAAAGAGATAGTCATGAGGCAATTGACATCATTATATTATGCTAGTAACCACCACATCAACAGACACATTTTATAAAGCAAACATCTAGCTATCTACCATTTTAAGCAATTTTTTTATGAATTGAGTTTTTCAAAAATCCCACAACAGTCCTATGAGGTGAATAGTGTTATTATCTACATATTAGAGTTTAGGAAACTGAGGCACAGAGATGCTAAATTGCCCAAAGTCACCCAACTAATGTGGTGACAGATCTAGTGACTATGATTATTTTGAATTAATTTCAGTTTTATGCTGACTTCAAGACAAATGGTTAAATAAAATAGAGAATTGGCTTTAAAAAAATTAAACTGCCTCTGGAATGTTGTTTTGCCATGACAGGAAAAAGGAAGACAAAAGAAAATCATACATCACTCCTCAATTCTTCTGCTTGGATGCAATTCATATCACATTTACTGATCATTGGCCAAAGCAAGTCATCTGGTCATGCCCATCTTCAAGGGGGTGGGGAGTGCTAATCTACCATGTACTCAGAAGAGTATCGGGAAATAGTGAAAACACTATTAATAAGTCCCACGGTGGCGAGATTTGAAGAGTGTTCCAAACACAGTCAACAGCTGAGGCTTGATAAAGTTCCATGTGCCTGGGAAACTATAAATATTTTGGTAATATTAAATAGTGAGGCAGGGAGTATCAGGCGTCTTTGGCAGTAGGAGACTAAAGCCAGTTTATAAAGGCCCTTGTACCCACTGTTACAAACTTGGACTTTATTCTATAAGCTATAGGGAAGCGTTGAGGACTGTAAGAAGGGGAATAACCATCAGATTTGGTTTTACCCCAGGGGGCTTTTGTGCAATGAATGAGTTTGGAGAAGTCAAGAATACAAACAAGAAACTCAATTAGAACATAATTAAACTTATGAAACTAAAACTACATGGGAGATAGTAGAAGCAGAGCAGAGAGGATTAATTTAATAAACATTTAGGAGCTACAAAGGACAGAGTATGTTATTGAATATGGAGAGGGAGAAAAAGAGAAAACTAGAAAAGCTCTTAGATTTAAGGCTTGGTAGATATTTATTTATTAAAATGATGTAGGGAATATGCGAAGGGCAGGATTGAGGGTAAAATAAATTTTATATGCTGCCTGTGGATCTCATGATTAGAAGTGTCCAACAGATATTTATTTGTACATGTGAGTTGAAATCTGGAGGGGAGGTCGTGGATGAAGATTTAGTTTTGAAAATCAGTAGGACACGGAAAGTAGTCAAAATCTTGAAAGTGGATGACAGTCCAAAGAGAACCTTCACCATGAAAAAAGCAGTGGACGTAGAATGGAACTCAGAAATTTAACATTTAAGATAGAGAAAAACTGGGAGTAGCTCATGAAAGAGATAGAGAAGGACTGGACAGAGATAAATATAGATAGTTGAGAAACAGACCTCAACGAAACTAAATATATCAATCAGCTCAAGAACAATAAATAAGATCTCAAAGTGTCCTTTGGACTTGAGAATAATTGAGTCAGTGAATGCACTTTGACAGAACCTGTCAATTAATTGGTTGGAACAGAAAGTAAATTTCTGTGAGCTAAGGAGTGATTGGGTAGTTCCAGAATGAAGATGGTGACTATAGGTTATTATGTCAAAGTTTTAAAAGAGCCAGGCGCAGTGGCTCACGCCTGCAATTCTAGCCCTTTAGAAGGCCGAGGCTGGCGGATCATAAGGTCAAGAAATTGAGACCATCCTGGCCAACATGACAAAACTCCATCTCTACTATAAAAAAAAAAAAAAAAAAAAAAAAAATAAAAAAATTAGGTGGGTGTGGTGGCATGCCCCTGTAGTCCCAGCAAATTGGGAGGCTGAGGCAGGGAAATTGGTTTAACCCGGGGGGCGGAATTTGCAGTTACCCAA